>NBZP02000035.1:1800000-1972082 GCA_002236755.2 Dothistroma septosporum | reverse complement strand
GGGGGGGTCGTCGAGGCAGGCTGAAATGAAGTGCGCGGTGCTGAGTATGGTCTGGCACTGCAACATCAACATGGCCGACGTTCTGGTTGTGCTTACATGCTGTCTCGTTGTGAAGGCGGCGATACGAACGGTAGGATGCTATCGGCCTTGCTAGGTGTACCTCGAGCTGGATGCTGCGTATGCATGGCCAACAACGACCAAGATCTTAGCTTCGTGGCCTCGTATTGCTGGGCAGAAAGCTACACTCCGCAATCACTACGACTCTTACGCTATGAGATACGCCACCATGATTGGTGCGACTGCTTTTGACTCGCTTGCCCAGGCCGCTGACGGGAAGTCGTTGTAGCCTTGTCGATGAAAGACGCACACGCATAGGTGACTAGCTGACATTGTCAATGGAGCTGTGAAGGCCTTGAGAAGGGACCAATCTCTGGCGAAGACATGCTTGGTCGTTTGTGAAATGGTCGCCTGATCCAAGCAGCTTATCCTTCAAGCCAACCCCTCGTGGGCAGCTCGATCAATCCTCAAGTGCGCGCTTTGCAATGGCACAAGAGAGACCTCTACTCCGTTGCTCCGATATCCTCCCAGCGAATCACTCTCCTAGGAGTTGGCCACTTCGGCAAGAATGCGCCAGGATCGTGGCCGCCACAACTTTTTGTACAAGATAACGAGCTAGGTACTTCAACAAGTATCGATGACTAATTTCCCATCACTGCGCAGGAACAGTATTTTTGGATTGAGCAAGAATTCCATCGTCCTGAGGTCGAGTGTCAGGAGGTGCGCGAGTATGTTGCATGGTATCGATGAATAAGCCGCCCAGTATCTTGTATTGACGAAGGTTCGTACCAGTTCTTAAATAGCTCTCGCACCCGATTCCGTAATCGTTGTCCTTCTATACGTAGGTCGTAGTTCCTGGACTCCGCGCCAGCAGCTGCATACCCTCTGCTGACCTGTGGGACAAGAGTCTGTGGAACAAATCCCGTGCCTCGACTTCTCGATGATGCGATCAGGTCTATGAGACGAGGACCTTGCAGGTTCAGGTGCTGCATTGCAGCGTACCACTGTGAGGAAAAGCCGTGTCTTGCGAGCCATATCTGCAGTTGCTCTGATAGCCACGACGGATCTGAGGGGCAGACCAGCTGGTCGAAGCGCAGGCTCTTCATTTGGTCATTTATAGCCTCTAGCAGCCCGTGACTTTGACATTCCAGCGCAGGTTCAGCAATGCACGAAATATCTTGACAGTACCTACCATAGCATGAGTACTGTCGCGCGATTCGCAGAGCGACCACACTCACTCGAAACGCAATAAAGAGCCTTGCGTCTTCCATTGCTCCTGCAGCTCTCTCGCCTTCACGTCTGCAAACATCCTCTGGAACATCATGTTTCGATGATGCTCCTCAGCCTGGGAGACGGCGATTGATTGTGTGGCCACCATGTACTGAGCAAAGGGAAATTGCATGCTTTGCCACCCGTCTTGTGCCAATCGTCGCCGGGTCGGAAAGTCGGCCATGCGCAGTGGTCTTGGTCCGGGCGGGCCTCTAATCCTCTGCGGATCAGCGAACAGATTTGCGCGGCCTGTGTTGGCAGGAGCCGGAGGAGGCACGGTGCCTGGACTGGACCGTGATGCCCTCCATGTGAGAACGGCGACACGGTACTCGAGCCTCGCCATACCTGCGTGAGCAGCATGAGTCTCTCCATTGATGTTCGGTGGTCCGTTCCAGTGCCAAATGAAAGGCGCCTCGGTTCTCTTCAGTTCCGTGACCTGGAAGTGCGTTAGTCGTAGGCTTGTGTCGGCGAGAGGCAGCTTCGGACGCTGCTCATAGTGACAGCTAAAAGACTCACGGGATTGGAAGGCCTAGGACTACCTTGGACACTCATCAACCGGTCAATGATGAGCTGTAATTGATCTTTGTTCTGCTCCAGTGTCTCAAGCTCTAGCTGAAACGTCTCGATCGTGCTTAAGTCTTGATTGTCAAGAGCTCGTTGTAGCCAAGTTTGGTTGAACTCAAGAGGCAGAGGATCTTCCCTGGAGATTGATTATGTTAGGCTCGTGCACACGAGTGATCGGCTCGCCATGTGAATTCGTACTCACCACCTGAACCAGTCTGTATGTCGCATCGTGACTCGCAGGACCTGTTTTGGTGTTAGCTACCAGTAACATCGGGGACATTGGCGGCTTACTTTAGGTACTATCCTCCTGTGCGCCCAGTTCAAGCGGGAGCCGTGGAACATTCTTTCAAGCATGTGCTTTTGGCCGAAGATGTGTATTGTGTTGAAATTGCCCTTGTTGAGGCTAGTCCATGATTCTGCGAAGTCATATCTGCGGATTAATCAGATCATACGCATCACAATTGCGAAGGAAATGCGCGGTTCGGGTCTCTAGTGGTGGCACTCGCTCGCTTGGTAAGTCCTCGTCGGGCGTCTCGTGCAGCCGCCGACGGCTCTGGGATATGGAAATGCTTACTTTGGCTGCTCCGAAGCTGGCGGACCACGATGACCCTCGAACCACATGGTGACCTTAGACTTGCGGATAGGCAGCTGACTGGTCTCCAGCCATGTTCTTCTGCATGTTGCGAGTAGGCTCGTGCTGGTCCTCAACGGACCTCGATGGCCGGGCCGGTAGTGAAAGGATGTCTCGCTGTATTTCCTATCAAGGTCTTCGTACTGATCGGTAGCGAAAGAGAAGACCAGATCACGAATCTCTTTTGGCAGCTTGTGGAAGAGCGGCGACTGGTCCTGCTGGTGACACTTGTGCAGATTGTGTTTGAGGGATGTCTCCAGGGTCAATTCGCGCATGGTCGCGCGTGATAAGTAATCGCAGAGTCTCTCGCCATCGCCATCGAGGCGCTCGGGTCGGACCATGGTGGCTGGGCGGCTCTTGCTCGCCGTTAGGATGTTTGAGAATGCGCCGTGCAGCTGAATTGATGTTTCTGTAGGTGAGGGGCTGTCGGATGTATGGTTGTGCTGTAGGTTCGGCGTGCCCACAATCTTAGATACACGTGGGCTTCCAGCTCCTTACCTGGTACTGACTACGAGTGCTAGAGTTGACGAGGCAGGTTCATGAGGCGGCAGGCAGTGCGAGGTCAGCAGGAGTTCAGGCACCAACGCTGCTGCCATTGGTCAATTATCTGACGTGCTGAGATTGTCGGAGCGCTGACGATGTTGTCGCCAGATCGCTTTACTGCAGATTGCTGTAGGGGTATGGGGTTTGTGTGTATTCGTGAGGAGATGGTTGGTGGAGAACGGGGCGTGTCTGCAAGAGGGTCAACCAACTGGGAGCTCGGACCGGACAAGGGCGGTAGAGTATGTACCCTGCGGCGTGCAAAAACAATCAGAACACAGCACTTGAAGAGGACGACCAACTTGAAGAGAACGAAGAACTTGAGGAAAGTCGAAAGGCCAGCACCCACTCGCGCTCAACACTACACACTGTTCATTGCTTCAAGCTATGCTCAAGCTATGCAGTTAATGCGGAACTGATCCCTAATATAGCCATTCCGCAGAACGCTCCGATCATGCACAAATGCTTCGAATGCGTCAAGTCCAGACTCTCCGCGAACAACTGCAATGCTACACTCGCCATGATGCCCGCCGTCACAGCAAACATTCCTCCATAGCCGCTCTCACTTGGCTCCCACTGCCCATTGCCTGCTAATTTGAACCAAATCGCTGCCACGCCTGCGCCAAGTGGCTGCGAGAGGCCACCGAGAACGAAGGAGATGATCATGGCCTTGAGACGATTGTTGATGGCAAGGTAGAGGGGGAGTGCCATGGCGAAACCTTCGGTGATGTTGTGGATGAATAGTGCGAGGAACACCGAAAAGCCTAGTTTTGGGTTCGCGTGGTTCGTTGCGTAGGTTATGAAGCCCTCGGGGAGCTTGTGAAGGGCAATAGCGATTGATGTTTGTAGGCCGATGGAGAGAAATGCGTTGGTAGGCACGTGATGGTGGTGATGTTCTGGTTCTTCGTGGTCTTTGTGATCGTCATCGTGGTCGTCATCGTGGTCGTGGTCGTGGTCGTGGTCGTGGTCGTGGTCGTAAGGAGCAGTCTTTGTGAGGTGGCACACACTGGAAACAACTGCTGTCGCTGCACTATCCTCTGAGCTGTGGCCGTGTTCCGCTAGCTCGTCGGCGTATGTAATGGCGCTTTCTTCTGTCGCGCCCCGTGTTTGTGGTCGTGTCAATGATTCTCCGCTTGCAGCGTGTAGAAGCGGAGTCGCCTCTGTAGCAGTGGCCATCTTCATCGCTGAAGGTCGGTGTACGCCAGTGGTGGGCTTCGGCGCCTTAATGCCTCCTGACTTGTTCACATTAATGAAGCACGCCTGCTGGCAGATATCGCTGTAGCCGTAACAGGGTCCTTCGCAGTCGCACGAGGGGTCCTTGCCTGAAGTCAGTCTCGATATGCTCGAAGTGATCTGCGATTGCAACGTCGGTCGCTGGCCCAAAGTCGGCCGTGGTTTTGCTTGGTCGTGTGCGGTATGAGTAGGATTCGCGACGCCTTGAGCAGGAGCAAAGACGCTTGCGGAGGCTGATCGTTGGGTCATTCTTGACACACACCGTGAACTCTTCCTGGGATATTGGCTTTGTGGCCTAGCTGCGGGTGTATGATGATCATGGTCGTGTCCATCGTCATGGCTATGCTCGTGGGCATCGGGACCCTCCTTCTGTGCTTCTTCATCCTCGTGGCTGTGTTCGCAACCAACCACATTATGCGGCACATACTTGTGTAGTACTCGAGAAATGACCTGAATGCCTACGACGCCACTCAGAAAGCAGCCAATCATGATCCAGGCTGCTTCTCTTGATGTGTATCCGCCAGTCATCAAAGAGCTCTTCGCCGAAGGAAGCATGCTATAGAGCGCGGAGAATAGCTGCTCATCGTCAGTCTCGTTCACCGATCTCGTACAGCGCCACACCTACCATCACGCCGAAACTCAAGCTCAACGAAATCGACAGAAATGCATCGCTGTCTTGTATCTTCCAGTTCCGCTTCCCAGGAAATTGTCGGACTATCAGATCTATACATATGAACGAAGCTCCAAAGACGCATGCTGCGCAGGCTATTAGCTGCGTGAACACCAAGTACTCGATCTTTGTCGATCTTACCGAGTCCGCTCAAGCCAGTCATAACCCAGCCACGGCCATCGTTGGACAAAGGCATGATGGTCAAGAATACTCCGTGAGTCGGTTCCAAAGCATTAGACGCTCGTCGGAAGATATTCTGGAAGTCTCCAACCCTCCGCAGACAAGTCGTCCCTTTGTTCTGTCGTCTTGTCGCCTACTTCCGTACTGGTTTCGAGTTGGCTCCGAGAATGTCGACCGACGCGCTGCCACGTGCTGACGCCACGATGTGTAAAGCCGATTGTCTGCTTCCAGTGAATTCACGAGTCTGACTCTCGGCAGAAGAATGTCGTGAGGGTTGTGAAAAGGTCGTTATTGTGAATTTTGTCGTGTACGGTTGTGAAGATGTAACAGGAAGGATCAAAGGATAGGACTAGATCAAGTGACGAAGGCGCCTCCCTTCAGTGACCTTGATGGCAGAATCGACCACTCTTTTCACTTTCCTGGCAGATGCAGGCATGGAACGGACCGCATCTGGCGCTAACAAATGTGGGGGCTCTAGTGATGACGTGCATTCGGGTGGTCGTACATGATGTGTATATGAGTACATGTAATTGGCATTCATGTGAGTGGTGAAGGAGCATGATGCTGTACATGGTCAACACGTTGACGCGGGTCGCCAACTTCATTCCTTGATCAGCGCGCATGCTCCGCAAAATCAAACAATGGCAGCACGTTTCGACGCCGACAAGCTCCTTCAGCGACCACTGTACGGTGGGTAGACTCTGACACACGCGCGGCATGACACCTTACTGACCTGGCAATAGTGTTTGACCTCCCCGAAGAGATCCTCTACACGCTGCAGCTCAAGACACAGCCGACGCCTGCGCCCGAAGTCGAAGAGCAGCCATCGCCAAATTCTTCGCCTACTTCGTCCGACTGCGACGACAAGCAGAATGGCGGGCCGTCGAAAGCAACGTCGTGCGCGCTGTGTGGACTCACATTTCCCGACCTCCTCGAGCAGCGTAGCCACGTGCGTTCCGACCTTCACAACTACAATCTCAAGCAGAAGATGCGCGGGAAGAAGGCCGTGGGTGAGGCAGAATTCGAGCGCTTAGTAGGACAGCTGGACGAAAGTCTTTCGGGATCGGACTCGTCTGACTCGGACGATGACGAAGATGACGAGCTGGGAGCCGGACCCAAGTCGAAGGAGTCAACGCTACGGACACTTCTAAGGAGGCAGGCAAAGATAACAGGCGGTGATGCAGAAGATGCGCCCAGCAGGAAGAGGAAGCGTGGAGCCGGCAAGCCGCCCTTGCTGTGGTTCTCGACGCCAAAGCTGCCTTCAAATACATCACTGGGCGTATATCGTGCCATATTCACGACCAGCGAGCAAGATTTGGAGGAGAAGTTGGTCGACACCATCAAGCAGAAACAGCTGGCGCCGAAGCCACCGCCAAACCCGCTGCAACAGAAGAAGACACGGCAAGAGCAGGAGGAAGAGGGCGGTGTACCGTTACCAGCATCGATGTTACAGGCTGAGAAGGGTACCAGTGCAGCAGGGCCACACTACTTCCTCTGCATGATCGGTGGAGGGCACTTTGCAGGCATGATCGTCTCCTTGACACCAAAGCTGACCAAAAAAGCTGGTGTCGAAGATCGGTCTGCAACAGTCATTGCACACAAAACTTTCCATCGCTACACCACGAGGCGGAAACAGGGTGGTTCACAATCTGCCAACGATAACGCGAAGGGTAATGCCCACTCCGCAGGTTCAAGCATCAGACGTTACAATGAGACCGCATTGACAGAAGAGGTGCGAGCACTGCTTCACGAATGGAGGGAATGGATCGACAGCTCCGATCTGATCTTCATCCGAGCCACTGGAGTCACGAACCGACGAACACTATTTGGACCGTATGAGGCACAAGTACTGAACTCACGAGACGAGCGCATCCGGGGATTTCCTTTCAGCACTCGTCGTGCGACCCAATCAGAGCTTATGCGGGCGTTTGTTGAGCTCACGAGAGTCAAAGTCACGACAGTCGACGAAGAAGCCTTAGCGAGACAGGCTCAAGAGGCAGCCACAGCGGAGCGCGTGAAGGCCGAAGCAGCTACCAATGGTAAAGCGAGTACGCCAAAGCCCGCGAAACTGTCCAAAGAAGATGAAGAGGCTGCGCTGCACACCATGCAACTGCAGGCTTTGATCCGCAGGTCGAAGGCACCGGGCGTAGTTACCTACTTCCAGTCCAACAAGCTAAGCCCCGACTTTCGCTTCTTCCCAGCAGAGCAGAACCATCACGCTCCTACATCGTTACATCTCGCTGCTTCATCCAACAGCCCAGCTTGTGTGACTGCTCTTCTCATCAAGAATGGAGCAGATCCATCGATACGTAATGAAGACGGCAAGTCTGCGTTCGACATTGCAGGCGATCGCGCCACACGAGATGCCTTCCGCCTTGCCAGATCACAGCTCGGCGAAGACCAATGGCCCTGGGATGCGGCGGGAGTGCCAGCGGCTTTGTCACAAGCTGAAGCAGAATTGCGAATGGCCCGGGAGAAGCAGGAGAAGGCTGCCGAAGACGCAGCAGAGAAGCAACGTCGTCAAGCGGAGATGGAGCGGCTGCGAAAGGAGGATGCAGATAAGCTCACGGCCAGCAAGGAGAAGAAGTTCGGCCATGGCAACGTGCTCGAGAAGCCTAAGCTGACTGCGGAAGAACGACGCGCGGAGGATGCACGAGGTATGACTGATGAGATGCGAATGAGGCTTGAAAGAGAGAAGAGAGCAAGAGCTGCTGAGGAGCGTATGAAGAGGTTGCAAGGCAAGTAGAGTACACCCGGCGGTGTTGCCACTCTCACGCTGCGATATACCGCAGCATCGCGATAAATCCTGCACAATTCGAACGGCTAGGATGCCGCTTGGAATTTTATGCTACCATTCAACTACTAGCGACAGCGATGCTTCTCGATCTGCTGCTTGGATAAGAATTGTTGCACCTCGAAATTGCCCCAGCTGAATCGCGTATTGACGTTGTGGCCCAGCTTTCTCCACGGCAAGGGTAATTTCGCAACAGCACGATCCGATTGAGCCAGTTCTTTGGCTTCGAGCCGCACGACTGTTGTCCCCTTCTCTGTATAGGGTTCAGTCGGTATGTTGAAATTAGTTACCTTCGCTCTGCTGGGATGCGGCTCACTGACATGATTTCTGACCTGGGACATCTCGTAGCATGCGCTCACACGATAGGAGTGTCTTCCACTTGCTTCTAGGCAGCGACCTTTTGCTGTGACTTCCTGGATGGCGCCGGCGGCGCCGTTACAGTTGTTGCCGGAGCATCCTAGACACATCTTTTAGTATGGCATGTCTACTTTAACCTCGGACGGCAGGGATCGTTCGTGCATCCGAACCTCGCATTCGGTCTGTGAAAGGACAGTCAGTGGCATCACGAGAGCTATGGAGCTGCTGATCGGCATATTGAGTGGTCGGCAGAGTTCAGAGAATATAGGGTCAAGAAAAGATGAGATATTAGGACATGCGCCCTCTGTCTTTCTCCCTCAGAGAGGCTACACTTGGCATATGGGGAAGGTCAAGAGACTGAAGCAACACAGCCTATTGTACGCGATCATGACCTCTGGCAGGACGAGGTGAGGTAGCTGAGGCTATGTACTTTCGCGTGAAAGGTGCATAAGGCGTGCGTCCTCGACTTCCGCCCCGTTCAGCCAAGATCCAGGCTGATAAGCAATTTTGGACTAAAGCATTCCTATGTATTCGACAGCCTACTAAAGATCGTAACGGACTCTCCTCTCTGCAAGTCGAGATTGAAATTCCAACACAAGACCAAACACTGCCACTGCTGCTCACAACCATCAGTATCTTCCATACGCGATCCTCTCCACTCCCCGTCTCACCATTGCCACCTTACTGCTGTCCACCGATATAGACAGTCAGCTTCTGAGGGTTACTGTCGGTCAATGCACCGGCCTGATCCACGCTACCATTAGGGTTGACATCATCATACGGGAAAGCATACCCCGTTCCGTCGACCGAGAGCTGATGAACATTCTTGCTGTACAAATTAGACGGCTCGCTCTGGTAATAGCTGGTCGCCGGCAGCGAAGGCTGCGTCTCGCCGCCCTGCAACAAGAGCGTGGCCCTATTGAAAGCAGCGCAGATCCGCGGGTAGACCTCCTTATGAACATCGTTGGCATCAGGGTAGACCTGGAATGGACCGCTGTTGCAGCCGTAGATATCGATAGCAATGGGCTTGGCGTAGCTGTGGTTGTCACCCTGGCAAGTGATAGCGCCATTGACAACTTTACATGGGACATTGCCGTGGGTTGGGGTCACGACAGTGAGGGTCTGGGTGGTATATTTGGTGAACACTTGGTTGACGTAGTTTTCCCAATAGGCGCTGAATTTGGTCGATCCAGGGATGGAGAGATAGTCTTGAGGGCCAAGGACGCGGAGGGCGTTGTTGCTGTTGTCGACCATGCAGAGTTTTGGCCAGGGCTGGCCGTCTTGGCCGGCTTGCTTCATGGCATCGCACATGGGTTGAAGGGATCCCGGCTTGAGACCTCGGGCGTTGAGGGTGGTGCCACTGCCGGTCTGGAGGGCCATACCCAGGACGAGGCCGACGAAGTCGACGTTGCTGAGGTTTACGTAGATGCCGGATGCGCTGTTGGTGGTGAACTCGATGAAGCCCCATTTGACCAGAGCGTTCGGGTCCTTGGGGTTGTTGGCGGCGGGTTGTACTAGTGTCGGTCCTGACGCTCCACTTGGGTAGACAGTGTAGAAACTCAGCTTACCGACTCCGAAATAGATACGACCGGAGCTGAGATAGTTTGCGAGGTTGACGGTCTGAGTAGTGCCGTAAGCGCCGAGAGGTATGCCGATGTTGGCGTCGGGGACTTGCTGTGGGGTTGTATTCCCCTGCTGCGCGGTCGGGTAGTAGAATTGACCATTGCTCTGTACGAAGACCAGACGGTTGCTGGTATCGAGACCGGTAATATATGCCGTGACCGGCCCAGCGCGAATCTCGTTGACCAGAGCCAATGGAAGGTTCATGGCTGACAATTGCTGGAAGTGTGGTGGTGGAGAGCCATTGGTCGCATTCAGCGTATTCTGTGCAGTAAGAATGATGTCGCTGACGCCTCCTGGCTGCGCAACCGTCGGTTGGTCGCTCGCTGTAGCTGGCCCAGCAGGCACAGGGGTCGCAAGTGTGACTGCAGCGAGGGCCGCGACGGAGACACCCACGAAGCGGGAGAAGATACCCATCTTGAGGCTAAGGTGGCTGGGGCAAGCGATTCGATAAGATGCAGCGTGTTGATATGAATGTCTGGAGCTGAGTCTTTACATCGAGACGACGAAGCACATGTTATATACACATGTTCTATGCTTAAAGCATGTGCTCTTGCTGCCCCGTGTCTGATCAGGATAATCCTCCTCGAAGCGCTACGGTTCCAGCGAGTCATATAGCTCGATGGTATGCATTGAGGATTGTGGAGGTTGCGATGCTGGTTGGATCGTGAAGGTCAATGGGCGAAGTTCGGGATGTCTTTGCAGGAACTGATGTTCTGTTCCGCCTTCAGCCTCGAGCTCGATCGGCGCTATGACCGCCACATTAATTCTACTTCATTCGCTACAGGTTCCTTAAGCCCTTTAGGTCCAGTCCGACATCTTGAAGTGGCCGATCGAGCTTCGAGCTGAGGCCCTGTTCCGGTATAGACGCTGCTCCCGTTCCATAGCCAACGGTGGGAGCATAAATGCAGTAGTGCGAGGTGATGCTATTATAGCTCACCCTTTCGATCACATGCATGAGTGAGAGCAGGACCCATTGACTGTCTGTCCCGTTCTGGTTAATAAACTCAGCGCTAAGCCCGAACGGTACGTCGATCACATGCAGAAGGATCTGTAGACTAGAGAAGTTCTGAGCTACACAGCCTCTAACGCCGGGTCTGAACAAGATAGCGCGGTCGAGCCGGGTTAGACATAGTATGTGGCCCCGTTGGCTCGATGGAACTCTGTCAACGGTCGCTCTAGCACGGCGGATACTGCAGCACCAGCTCCAATAGCACAGTACCATCAGTCTTACCAGTTCCAGAGTAGACTCGGTCGCGCAGCCGGCAGGGAAACTGTACATGGCGAAACTCCAGCGCGACTGATCTTGGCGCTTGCGCTGGATGGGGTGCCACCCCGGGGCTTGAGGCGGGTTCTTTGCCTGCGTATAAGTAAGCAGGCTCGACCGTCAAAATTGTACAACGATCATTCAGCTCAGCAATTCAGGACTTACAAAGCAACCCATCGATACCAACCATCATCATGCACGTCCCAAGCATTGCCCTCTTCGGTGGCTTAGCACTCTCCGCTATGGCCAGTCCTCTACCAGACTCGGCGTCTTCGGCGGGCTTTGATGCAGTCTCGGATGTGAGCGACGTCGAAAAGAGAGCCACAACCTGCGTGCCCGCTGTGGTCTTCGCCGTTCGCGGTAGCGACGATCAACAAACGACACCAGGCTATAATCCACGTTACAGCGAGCTGCCGTCTGGCATGACCGCCGCTGCGAACGCTGTAATCAGCAAGAATGGAGGCCAGTCCAGCACCGGCCTACGACCCCTCAACTACACGGCCATCTCAGCCACGCAGACCAATCTCGCCAACGGATGGTATCAACAATCTGTCAATGGAGGCATCGGCGCCCTTCAGCAGGTCATTGTCGATTATGTCAACCAATGCCCAACAGGAAAGATCTTTGTCATGGGTTACAGCCAAGGTGCGCAGGTTACCAGCAGCGCACTGGCAGGATCACCAGCCTTTGCACCTTTAAAGGCCAAGGGAAGGCGTGAGTGGAGTCCATTCTGAGCCTTAATCTTAGCTGACAGTTCAGTGACCGCCGGAGTCATCTATGCCGACCCAACTTATATCGATGGCCTGTCGCCAATCGACCAAGGCAGTGGTGCGAACAATGGTCGCAACGGCCGAGCGGCCGGGGATGGAGACAAGCAGCGGTAAGTTGATAGCCAGGCAGTACCGTCGCTCTGAACCCAGCGCTGACAGCTTCGTCCCAGCTTCCTCAACGCCAACTTCGCAGGCCGCGTCCAGACTTATTGTCAAGCTGGCGATGAGTTTTGCGACTCTGGCGATGAGGCTCCGCCTTATCCAATCCACGGCAACTCTCCCGAGTACTTCCAGCAGCAGGCCACGGCTTTCCTGACCAGCAAGTAGAGGAGAGGCGTGATAGCCAAAGATGGGATTCTGGGGACGGGCAGGAGGTGTCAATTCTCGAGCTTGGGCAAACTTAGTCTGTCCTTATCGAACCAATAATAAACCCGCTTGGGGATAGCGTTTATCAATCGATTGTAACAGCTGCTTCAAAAGACCGGAGTGACACAAGCCTCGATGGTCCAAGATCGAGCATAGTCCTCGTCGGGCACCAAGCCGTGTCCGAGGTAGTCGGCGTCTCGTGAGCTGCGGTTGTTGCTTGTGGCACGTTAAGTCTAGATGCGGCATAGGCGATGTGAAGTCGAGGTCGAGATGATGAGGTCCAGGATAATGTGCGATGACGATGGAAGGAGATGAACAGGACATTAGGGAACAAGTGACGTTACTTCTCTAGGCGGGCGCGCTGAATCAGTGTCCGCCAAGACTTGTTCGACCGGGATCCCGGCTCGCCCATTACCAATAGCCTCTAGAGTAAAACGGACGGGATGTGAACCGCAGGCCTGGCTTCCGGCTGCAGGACCTTCTCCGCAGCATTCCGGCCTCTATGTGTCTCCGCATCAGTAGTAGTGAGCCATCACACCATGGTGATAGTTGCAGACCACGAGGACCACGAGTCTTGCCACGCGACGGGACGTTCCCGCGTCTTCAGCCACCAACATCACGCTTATGTATCCTGTCACGCAGTAGCCGAAATGCCGATGACACGGTAACAACTACATGTAGTAGGAGGTACATGTACCGCGCTGGCTCAGGTACGAGCACGCCAGACGCCATCGGGACATTGGGGGCGGGATCGAGCAAGGCGTGAAGCTTGGCGCTCAACCCGACCTATCGTGCAAGGCCCATGTTCGGTGGCAGTTGGGAGGATCGAAGGAGCAAGGATGACATGTTGCCGTAGGTGCACGTGCCGATCTTGTCCTCACTAGATCATGACCCAACTCCCTCGCGCCTCTGCCATGCTCGATTTGAAACTTAGCAGCATACTGACCCTAAATGACTCGGGCAAACACCTGAGTATGAGTTGCGTCGCATCTGGTGTCCAGGCGGCCGGAGGATGGAGGCACTTGGGCGTAGCTGCAAGTCCAACAGGGAGGCACCCTGCCGCATGGGCGCAGTGCCAAGTCGAATAGTTCTGTACTGCGCGCAGCCAATGTGCAGGAAGTAGGCAAGACGTGCTGTAAAGGATGGCTGACTTCCAACTCTAGCCGAGATTTCAGTGTTTGTCGGTCTTGGAGACTTACAGACTTACAGCTACACGATACGAGAAATGAAGCCATCTACACCATGCACACTACGCAACCTCGTTCCCTTCCAGGTTCTCCTTTGCGTGCAATGCGGCTACTGCGTCCTACCACGAGCTTTGGACCGCCACTTGAAATGCATCCACAACATGGGATGGGTCGAGCGGCGAGGTCATATGGAAGAAGTGCAGGGTCTAGAGCTGGTATCCAGTGAAGATGTCACATATCCGCACCCTGACAGCCAGCCAGTGAGAGGACTGCCGATTCTGCAAGGCCACGCGTGTGGTGCGCCTGGCTGTCACCACCTCTGCATGACTCGGAAACGAATGCAAGCACACTGGACTTCGAAGCATGCGAAATCGACGAAAACCTCTGAACGAGCTCGCAGTCGATTGGTCAAGATGCAAACATTCTTTAGAGGAAGCGGTCTACGTTATTTCCGAGTTGCGCATGATTCCAAGCACAATGTATCAGCGCAACCAACCTCGGATGCAGATTCAAACTTGCCTCTCGCACGAGACCCCTCGGGCGGTGATGAGGACACAGATATCGAGTGGCTTCTGATCAAGAAATTCCACGAACATAGCTTCCTCAGTGTCCGCCCGACCAAAAGTACCAGACAATCATGGCGAGACCAAATGCTTCAGGTCGGTGCGTCGATCGGTTTCCTGCGCTATGCAATCCTGAGCATCACGGCTTCTCATGTGGCGTACGAGCACCCTGACGTGCGTTGGATGTATGGACCTCAAGCGGATCGATATCGAGAGCTCGCGACCAAAAGCTTGTTTGATCCGTCGGCACCGGCTGTGAAGCAGGAAAACTTTTTCGAATACTTCAACTTGCAGCGTCTGATGACACTTTGTCACATCTCAAAAACACAGCTCACGCAATGGGAAGACTGCCTTTCTGCTTCGGCTGAACAACCTGTCTTGCCAGAGTGGATTTCAGTTCAACGCAGCGGACGGGCGCTCATCTGGCAGCATCGTGGCAATGGCAGAGTTGTCGAAGCAATGCATGGCCCTGGCTCCTGCCTTTATCATGACGTGTATTTACTACCAGAGACCGGGGTGTCCCACAACCCGAGCGACGTTTATCTACGCACTCTCGAAACAGACTTCGCCTCCTCCAGTGACTTCGCTGTAGATGAAAGCTGCTTGGAGGCTTTGAGAATGTTGAGACGAGTCTGGGAGGTACCGTATCGAGGGCAGTTGGTCAGCTTTCGCGACATGGCCCTGATGTGGACAGCCAGAATACCAGACACATATGTTGACCTGGTTAAGAACCACGATCCGGCAGCGCTGATCATTTTGGCGCACTACTGTGTGCTATGGAGTATGTGCGAAGACTCGTTCTGGTACATGAAGTACCACGCAGCAAGGATGCTGCTTGTGGCATCTCGATCTCTACACTTGGAAATGGAAGATTGGATAGCCTGGCCGCTCTATATGGTCTCTATGTAGTAGAGCTGTGATGAACGAAGGCTGCTCATCTATCGTAGAGACTTACGGGAGCATGCTTATAGATAGTGTAGTACATAGAGGTGTATACCGATGGAACTTAGTATACATCCCTTCTCCTTCTCCCTGCTATTCGGAACGCGTCCAAAGATTCTCCATCATTCCCCTTCGCCTTCCGCTTGTTGTTCCAGACAAAGTAGACCAACTGTGCGGAAGCTGTTGCAAGAGCGATCACCGCCAGCCCGAGACAAATTGCGAATCCAGCGGCATAGAACGGCGATTCACGCTCCACATACACATTCGAACCTAACAGAAAGCCACAGCCCCCCAACGTCGTAACGATTCCCAAAGCAAGACCACGCCGCCTCCTGTCTGCAAAGTTGTTACTGAGCCAGACCAGCGCAGTGGCATGCGCTGCGAAAGCGCCACTAATCAACCAGAAGCAAGCTAGGTATCGAACCGCGACACTGACATGCCTCGCGGCGAGTAGTACACCATAGGCTACGATGATCAAGATCAGCGAACCTGCGCAGAACGGATATCGTAATCGCTTATGGTCAGACGCTGCGCCAATCAGGCAGATGACCAGGAACGCTGCCAGGAATACTGGAGCAGTCATGCCAAGTGATTTCAGCTTGGACCAGCCGAACGCCCGCAGCACCGTGGGTAGGAATACCACTGATGAGCTTGACATTGCTGTGCAACAGAATTGCAGGACGATTCTATTCGCAAATCAGTTTCGGCTACCACGGTCCAGAATTGCTCGTATACTTACCCAAAGTAGAGCTTCGGCTCTTCGAGAACTTCTTTGAGCAGAGTCCAGCCACTTGTGGTATCGCTATGATGGCTTGCATCGCCCTCAACGTCTTTGAGTAAAGCGAGCTTTTCTTTCCCGTTGAGGAAGCCAACATGTTCCGGCCATCTGGGGACAAACGCCAGAGCAAGCAATCCTGCCAGGCAAATAAAGACTCCTTCCATGACGAACAGCCATCGCCACGAAGCAAAACCTGCCTTGCCATCTAGGTATGTCGTCGCATACGCGATGAGCTCGAGGATCGTCAGTACCTGTCACCTGCTCGTGGTAACCCACCAGGACTTACACCACCGCACGCGTTCGCAACAAGTCGAGACGCCAATACTGCGCTGATCCTCTTGTGCAGTACAACTTTAGGATAGAAAGCTGTAAGCAAGAGGATAGACCCTGCTTGCACACCTGTCTGGGAGATCCCAAGCAGAAAGCGAATGGCAACAAGACCAGCGAAGCCTTGTACGAGAGCTCCACAGATTGTGACGACTCCTAAGTCCAAATCAGCCAACCACTGCAGCTAGACAACCGGGCACATACCACCAGCAAATGCCAAACCACCAAGGAACACCGATGGTTTTGAGATTTGTACGGCCAGATTCGCAGGCACAGCACAGATGATACAAGAAACGTAAAAAATCGCCACTACGATGTTGAAGTCCTGATTGTGTAGATGAAGATCCTCCGGCAAGTCCATGATGCGTGCATTGCCGATGCTCATGGCGTCGAGGGAAGTGGCCACCGAGAGCAGGCAGAGGATCGGTAGGAGTCTGCAGTCTAGCTTCTTCCTGACCATTGGCTGGACAATGCTTTGGTCATGATCTGGGACGTCTGGCTGCTGGTTGTCCATAATGGCTGCCGCAGGAACGAATAGCGCTGGACAGGACGACGAAGGAGACGGTCACCCTGGGGAAGGCATCCAGCTGGACGTTTCTTGCCAAAGGCCTACGTGTGATGAGCATAGCGTTGTGATCGACATCGTCACGCGCTGAGAAACAGAGGCAGTACCGTTCCATTCAAGCGCCATGGAAGTCTTCACAGATCCGCTATCTTTTTGTGCCATAAAGTGGACCGGAGATGGTCTAGTTGCAACGAAGGATTGTGTTGGAAGATGGAGTGCAGTACTTAAGGTGCAAGGTACTGCCGGTCTGAATAGCTTGGCAACGGGAACAAGAATAGAACCACGGAGGCTCGCCTATTCCGAATTCTTTTCTTCTGTCGGCGGAGGGCAATATCTTCCGCATACCACGGCTAGTTCGCCCCCAACGCTGCCAGGCGCGAGTCATGCTGAATGATGCGATCTCGATCGTTCCACAGCAGACTGTAGCTCCGAGCCGCGTGCTGGCCGATCAGCAGTGGGCCTTGCAGATGCCGAGCGTCCACATCATACATAGGCGCTGTGGACAGGCCCGTGACCACAGATCATCAGTCTACCTTGCGTGCATCATTGCAAACCATGTAGCTTCAATCTATGAGAGCATCTGCTTGGTGACGCTACTCTAGTCGACAGCCCCGTTCTGGTCGCCCCATGGCATTTCAGCTCAAGCCTCCCAGCTACAACGATAGCGCCGAAAGCCAGTGGCTGTCGACTTGAGCTTCACCGCCTGCTGCTCTCTATGCAGCTCGCTGGTCGATGACAGTCGCTGATGGAATAAGAACTTGTCCTTTGCACTCTTGGAGCGCTGTGGCCGTGCAATGACAGTCGCCCAGATCCCCTCGTTCTGCTCGCTCAGGATGTCTTATCTCCTTCAGCTGGTAGGCCTAACTATCTTGCCGTCGCTGGTTTCTGGACAATACAATGTCACCATACCGGCCGCACCATCGTCGGCTACTGTTGACCGGTCGTTCGCAGGCTTCGCTTTCGAACAGGCCTCGTTCTTCAACTTTGCATTCGACGCAAATGGCAGTACCAACACCTTTTCGGTCAACTTGATTGACAGCGTTGCGAACCGAACAGGAGGCATTCCAATCCTGAGAGTCGGGGGCACATCCGGCGATCTTGCCACCGTGAACACTTCTCAAGCACAAGCCGTGAACCTACCCGCGACGAACTACGGTCCGTCCACGAGTCCCGCATTAACCCTCTCTCCGGCCTACTTCGATGCCTTCAAGATGTTCAACAACGCCCAATACGTCTTCATGGTACCACTACGCCAACGCAATATCACATCAAGTCTGCAATTTGCACAATACGGCATGGCCGCTATCGGCAATCGCCTGCAAGCACTCGAGATTGGCAACGAGCCGGACTTCTATGACTGGTTCAGCAGCACTGCCTACGCCAACGAATTCAAGGACTTCCAAAGCGCTCTTATCGACCAGTTTCCTGGTGCCCTGAAAGGACGTAGGATCTTCCAAGGGATGGACGGCGCCTGGACTGGCGATCGAAGCTACCCAGTTGGTCGATCATTCACGCCAGCGGCAGCATTTGGCGCAGGTTTGGATACTACGGATGGCATCAGCCAAGTTGCTTTGCACCTATACCAAGCCAACGACCCGCCGAACTCCGGCATCTCGTATCTTCAAAGCCGCATCGCAAACCATACTGCCATCGTGGCCAACATGGCACCATTCCTCAATGCTGTTGCCTATCTTCGGGCCACGCAGCCGAACATTTCCCTGGTGCTCAGCGAGAATGGCAATTCGCTAGGCAACATGGACCTCGCGCAACGGAACAATCTTGCTACATGTCTTTGGAACGTAGACTATCAACTGTACGCACTGTCCATTGGCGTGTCGCGAGTCAACAATCAGCAAATTGTATATCCAGGATTCGGCATGTGGGTCCCGGTGCAGTCTACGTGGGAGAGTCCTCAGGTGCGTGCCAACTATTACTCTCAGCCCTTCATTGCAGACTTCATAGGCTCCAGTGGCAACACCCGTGTTGTAGAGCTCCCTATCAATGGTACTGCGCTCGTGTCAGCCTATGTAGCGTTCGACGGCGACCGACCAAGCCGCCTCGCCATCGTCAATCTGGCTCTCTGGACACCAAGCCAAGGTCCTCGGCCTTTCGCGAATGTCACGATCAGCGGTCTGCCTTCGGGAATTGACACTGCCTTGATGCGAGTGTTATCGTCTCCGGACGGTGCTTTGAGCCAAGACAATCTGCGATATGGCGGCTTACGCTGGACATATGAGAGCAACGGCAGAGAGTCTGCCGTGAGTCAGCAAGGGCGCAATATTTCGGTGTTAAACGGTGCTATTACCTTGAGTGTGCAGGCGGCTGCGGGTACCTTGGTTATATTATGATATAACCACCAACCAACCCCATCCGATCTCTCTTGAATACCCGATTATGTGCCTTGCGCCAAGCTAAAAGATAAGTGCATAAAGGCGCACTAAATGTCAGGAGAATTGGGTTGCATCCTGCTGTCGGTCGGAATGCTCGACCATCATCTGGAGCCGGCAAGATGGTCTCCGTATAATTTAGTGAGTTCTTCCATCAGAGTGCTTTCGCATCCATATGCCAGATATCTGTCGATCAACCTTGAAAGCACTCTCTCCAGCGACCCTACGACACGCGAATATTATCCATTTCCGCTGTCGTCTCCTCCTCCTTCCGCTTCTTTCCCAGATGTAGCCGCCTCGACCATTTCGCCCTTCCCTTCCTATACGATCGCTTCGTCCTCGTCCAGGGGTAATTGATCGGCGACTCGCCACCTGTGAAAATGCAAACATCATAAAGAGCCGCACCAACAAACGCGCCACAGATAGAGCCAGCCCACGGTCCATAGAACCAATAAGGATTAGTGAAAAGGTCCGAGCCATATCCAAGTGCCAACATAGCCAGCCGTGGGCCAAAGTCTCTGGAGGGATTAAGAGCAGCACCAGTCTGGTTTGCGAATGCGAAATTCAGGGCTGTGATAACAAGTCCGATCACCAGGGAATTCATACCAGCTCCTGGTGGTGCGTTCTGATCATCTCCAAGCGCGAGCACTGTGCACGCGAGGAAAGCAGTTCCGATAAACTCATTGAAGAAAGCGGTAGCAGCGTCGATATAGCTGTGCCTGGCACTCGTAACAAAGCCATTCAGAATATTTATCGGGTCGTTCGTCAGTGCGTAATTCTGGATTGAAGCCAGATACAGCCCATAAGCAATCAAAGCGGCCATGAAGGCCCCTAGAAATTGAGCGGCAAAGTATGGTATCATTTTGCGTTTTGGAAAGCCGCGGTAGAACCAAAGCGTGATGGTAATTGTTGGGTTGAGGTGTGCACCTGAGATGCCTCCGGAAATGTAGATTCCGATCATCGTGGCGAAGCCCCATGCCCATGCTGTGGTATTGACGTTGGAGGTGGTGCTCAGAGTTGCGCTGGTGTCGGCGGCGAAACCTATAGTTTCTTGGACAACGACTGCGAGGAGTTCGGCGAGGAATTCTCGATTCTGTGTTCGTACGACTGACCTGTCAGAATGACCGTGTCAGCAACAGTGCTTTCTTAGCCTCCGCCGAGAACAAAGTCGGATATGCGCATATCTCGCAAGATGCGTTACACCTTCGAATACATACCAGCTCGTATGATTATTATGAACCTCTTCATATAAAAATGGATTCTCCACTTCCAGTTTCAGATCGGTCATGTCATCGTAGACATCTGCAAAGTCCTCCACTTTGATTGTAGATTGAGAGCCTGCGGATTCCAGTGAAAGTCTAGGCTCAGCTATCTGATGCTCAGGAATCGCGCCGAGCTGGGCATTGATGCCCTCGCCAGCGCTGTATTGTGTTGACCATCGCATGGCTTGCTCTGCACTTGGTGACAACGGCGCGCCTTCAGCAGGCTGCTCTGCTACTGGCCGGTCCTCGTTTCCCTCGTTGGCTTCAGCGTCACCATCTTCCCGGGCTGGAGTCATCGGTCGTTGCGTGACGGATGCACGGCTTTCGGCTCTCCTTCTCTGCGCGGTCTGAGAGGTCGTCGAAGGCGCTCTCGCAGGCCTTGTTGAGATCCTGCTGGTCGTTGTGCCTCGTCTCTGGATACTGCTGACGAAGTTCTGCTCCCTTTGCGCTCTACTGTCTTTCAGCTGCGCGGACAACTTGGCAGGGTTTGCGCTGAGCTGGACCCTACCGGCTTCAAGATCATTTGGATCGACTTCCAATCCCACTCTGTTGATATTCTCGGCTGGTGCTTGCCCATTCGCGCTCACTTCCAAGATTTCGCTCTTGGTGGGAACCATGCCTGGCCGTATGACACGAGGCAGCGGCTTAGCCAAACTCCATACTGGTTTAGCTGCAGCCGGTTGCTCGTAAGCAGGGTTGAGGGCGGCATATCCTGGGCTGACATAATTCTCGGCAGCCGCCTGAATCTGCGTGGTATCCTCCGGGCCAGCTAGGCCCACAGTCCCGAGTCTGGATCGATTCGCTACCGTGCTGCGCCTGGCACTCCTTCGTGAGATGGCCGTGCTTCGACGCCGTAGGGTCGACATTCCACGTTCGGTGACATCCAAAAGTGAAGGTGAACGCTCCCCACGAAAGTCTCTGGTCGAGATCGCCGTCGTGGCTGCTCTTCGCGGTGCGTTGAACCGCGAACGTGCCGGGTCTTCGTCTTCTCCAGATAGTGCAGGTTGCTGCGCTGAGCCTCTTGCGGAGGGTGACAGATGGGCTTCCCTCGTGGGCGGTATGGCCTCACTCTAGGTCGAGTCAATTTCAAAACGTTGATATCTGGTGCGAAGGTTCGCAAGTCGCATACATACCTGGGCTCGTGCTCTGGCTCGTGGTCTGTCGCCGTCTTCCATTGCCAGCCTTCCCGACCGTCTGGTATCTTGAGGTTGAATTCGTGGTGCGTTTGGGTGTCCGAATGCGAGCGGGAGAGAAAGTTCTATTCCAATAGACAGCCAAATCAAGAAGCAGACTACAAATGAAACAGGTCGGCGATGGATGGTTCCTCTTTCTGCTATAATAAGGAGAATTTAATTCTAGAACATCTCTCGAGGCGAGGTGAGCTTTTCCCGACATTCTGGGCAGTCATAATCGACAGGAGAGGTCTGACCACTCTGGAAATGACGAAGCTGCAGGCACGAACAGCCAGGAATAACCAATGGTGTGACGGAGATAAGAGCATCCCAGCGAAAAGAACGCAGTTGACCACCCGTGACGCGTCGTGGTAACATCGGGCCTCGCGAATCGACCAAGGGGAACGCCAGATCAGGGGATGTTTTCGTGCATGTCGTGCACAACTGCCCAAACGCTTTCGTTTCCAACCGCAACACAACGTTCGGGGCACATGCGAACCTCTGAGGATGTAGCACGTCCTGCAGGCGACCTTTCGTATGTCCAAGGCGAATGTGTCGTTCTGCAGCCAGCCGAGACGATCGGATAGCCCGGCCTGACGAAGTGAAGAAGTGACCCACAGCGGAGCGGAGGCGCCGCTGGAAGGAGGAGACGTGAGGTGAAGATTGAGGCCGAAGAAGGGACGCGGCATATCCGAGTGCGGCGCATGACTCGCGCGTTCCGCACGCCTCGCCGAGCAAGAGTCATTTCGACATCTCGGAATTCAGCACTCGTGTTTCCGCATGTGCGCATGTGCGCAATTCCCATCATATCGCAGCACCATGGACGCCCAGACGCATAAGCGCAAATTCGCTGGTGGTGCGAGTGGGCCGCACAAGGCGCCCAAAATGGGTGGCGGAGGTGTTGCAGTCGGCGGCATGTCCAAGTTCGCGCAAAAGATGATGTCCAAGATGGGCTGGCAAGAAGGTCAAGGTCTTGGCAAAGAAGGAGAGGGTATCGCAGCCCCGATCGAGGTCAAATTACGACCGCAAGGCGCCGGCGTCGGTGCCGTCAAGGAGCGGACGGAGCAGTACAAGCAAGAACAGCGACGAGCTGCCGAGCGCCGGGGTGAAGAATATGAAGACAGCAGCGATGAGGAGCGGAAGCGCAAAGAGCGGCAGAAAAAGTCTCGCGGTATGTCCGGTGTTGGCAGTGGGTCGACCACGCCGGCTGGACGACAGCGCAAGCACAAGACGACATATCGCACCGTCGCAGATGTACGGGCTGCCGCACCTGGACTGAATCTACCGCAGCAGATGTTGAGCTCCATTGTGGATGCGACTGGCGCGCAAACGAAGATACTGACCAGCGCGGCCGGCCTCATGGTGGCTGCAGGGACATCGACCGACTCGGAAGCTGACAAGATCGCCAAACGCGAGCGCATGGAGCTCGAAGCGTTCATCGAAGCATGGCATGGCATACAGGAACAGAAAGTCTACATGGAAGAGCAGTCAGGCCAACATCAGATTGAGGTGGATCAACAACAGGATGAAGTGCAGAAGCTTCAAGCTATACTCGAGGCGGTCGAGAATCTCAAGTTGGCGGTCTCTACAGACTCAACGACTGACGACTCTCGATCACTGTGGTCGATATCGGTCGACAGGATCGAGGCCGTTCAGACCGAGCACAAACACGACGTTGAGCGTTTTGGACTGTCCGAAGCCGCCATTGGAGCACTCCACCCTTTATTCAAGACAGAGATGGCAAGCTGGGACCCACTGGAGGACCCAACGACTTTGGTCGCCGATTTGCAACGTATCAGAACAATGCTCGGGTTACCATCTCTCGATGAAATCACAAACGTACGCGAAGCTGCTCGCATGGATGAGAGCTACGGGCGGTCGAGACGTCAGAAAGAGACCACGACATACGAGACGATGATGTATACGATATGGCTTCCAAAGCTTCGCACGACGATCACGAACTGGAATGTGCTTGACCACACGCCGCTGACTAGTCTGGTCCATGCCTGGCGTCCACTTCTTCCGCCGTTCATCTACAGCAATCTGATCGACCAGCTCATTGTGCCAAAACTGACGGCCGCATTGCAGACCTGGGACCCAAGAAAGCGTGGCCACCACCACAAGACCATCACGACCAAGTATGCACAGCCACATACATGGCTTTTCCCTTGGTTACCGTACTTGCCACCATATCAGCTGGATCCCAAAGCATCCTCAGGCTTTCTCATTGAGATCAAACGCAGGTTACGACAAGTACTGGATGGCTGGGACGTTGGGTCCGGCCCGTTATCAGGTCTCCAGGAGTGGCGCGATTTGCTTGGTACTGAGCTAGATCACATTTACGTGAGGCATCTTCTACCGAAACTGGCAAGATACCTCTCGCAGAAGTTCGATGTCGATCCGTCAGATCAGGATCTGACAGCTCTGGAGAAGGTGCTTGCATGGCAGGAATACTTTAAGACTGAAGTATTTGCACGCCTCCTAGTCGCAGAATTCTTTCCGAAGTGGTTATCTACATTACACATGTGGTTGACATCAGAGGAAGTGAATCTCGAGGAGGTAGGAGAGTGGTTCACTTGGTGGAAGCAACAGATTCCAGCCAAGCTCAATAAACACACTGACGTCGATGCCGAATGGAAGAAGGGTACTGCAATGATAAACCAGACACTAAATCTTTTGGATGAGGGACGTTCTACGGGTGAACTAGCAGCGCCGGCTGCTGGTCCGGCACGACCAATCGCTAAGGAGCTCGGCAAGAAGATGGAAGCGCAGGCTGCTGCCCCCCGCCCTCCAACGGCCCAAAATGAAGTGGTCCAGGATTTCAAGGACATCGTGGAGGCATGGTGTGCTGAAGAGGATCTCACAATGGTACCGATGCGCGAAGCACATCCGCAGAACGGGTTGCCACTTTTCAGGATCACAGCCAGCGCTATTGGCAAGGGTGGTGTCATTGTATTCTTGAAGGGCGACATCGTTTGGGCACAGAAGAGGGGAGATCGGAGCGCCTTTGGTGTGATTGGTCTGGATCAGAGACTGGTCGAGCGTGCGGAAGGCAAGTGAAGGCTTGCTTGAAGTGCGTTGGCTTGTCCGGCCACTATGCAAGTGGTGTCAGTGTAGTGGCTGGACGTTCCTACGAAGGTGAGATTCTCCTGCTGAACCCCAGCAAACAAACGGTCTATATTGGCTTCTGCTAATTGAGAGAAACTGGCTGCAAAGTACGCATGCAGGTCGAGCGTCCAGCAGGGGTGCTGCGTTCCGGTAACGTGACCTTCACCAGATTTGGCCCGTCTTCCATTATAAGCGACTATCTCGGCCCAGTCTGCAGCCTGGACATCTCAATACGACGTGGCGTAGCATAGCACCACCGCTGAATTCTCATGCATCGTCATCTGTGGAGGTTTTGACCGGAAGGACCGCAGCAATCGCTATCGTTCAAGCTGCTCAGGAGCTCGCACGTATCTGGCGGGAATCTCCATAACGCTGCGTGTATGTGCTTTCACCGGAACAGCGATATGACGCCCTGTCCGGAAGAATGTACCGATGAAAAGGTCTCCGCGCTTTCCACGAACGCTGACACTTCCGAGATTGCGACTAGAAGGCAGCGCCACCTCATCGCACGGAGATACTCAAAAACCGCTTCGAAATGATTCATCCTCCTTGCGAGTCTTTACGTCCTCTCCTTTCCAGACGACAACGCAGCGAACACGCCATACTACATCCTTCATAACCGATGGATGCCGCCTGTGGACCACTACCCTCGTCACTGGTGTCATGCCTTCGCGTCGATCTCCATCACATGGTCTATCATCATCAGCTCGCGAGCACGAACGCTTCTGAGCTCTCCTATTCCTCGATCTCTGGGCAAGATATCGCATGGGGTCTACTTGGTGCATGGGCCACTGCTGCATTCGATGGACTCTCCTTTGCAGCCGAGATATGGGGGGTTCTTGGACATGAGAGTATACCGATGTGGCGATTTGGACTCGCTGTAGATTGCGTGATGATTTTGGCAGGCCCTTTAAGGGTGACGCATCTATTTTGGAAGCTTGATGATGTGCCGCTGGCGAAGTTGACGAGAAAGAGCTTGGAGATTATTGCGACTAGGAATTCGAGGCTTGACAGCGAAAACGGTGGAGTCTGAGATGCAAGCGTGAATCGTGCGCGCGTACAGACAATACTCCGGTGAGCTTCCGGCAGTGGTAAGGGTGGAATAGTGAAGGCTTTGGATATTATTGCTGACATTGAACACGATCTCGCCGTTGCTGCCGCCACTCATGGAACATGTCCAGCCAGCGGGCGGGTCGGTCGAGCCAACCGCTACCGCTCCAAGGAGCAGCCTCACAACAACCAGACAGTGCCACTGTAATATCTGATCTGTAAGCCACTCGGCGACCGGGCGTACAAAGTGGTTGTCGTCCTTTGCGATACCAGTTCAGGCCGTTGACGCCATCGACTCATTGCCGGCGCGGCTATTTTGCCGCAGTCCTTGTTCACTAATCGTTGTCAAGGTATTGTCAATCGGGCAGTCTTCGTTACCTGCAGCAGCATACTCGAAGTGCAAAGTCACGGAGGTGAGACAGTGGCACTGTTGCGAAAGCTCTCAACAAGCATAAGGTCCCGCTCTGCAAACAGCCAATGCGCTCGCTCTGCGTATATGACCTTGGGGGAACGTGCGGCCGCACGTGATCATGAAAACATCTAGAATTACACGACGAAGATTGCCGCTGGCACGAGCATGCGAGCGACTAGTGCAACCTGTTGGATCCAAATATGTTCGCTGTGTTCCCATTTGCAGTCCAGTCTACAGACCTTATGGTAGGACCCCATCAGTTCTGTTACTCCGTTCTGCAATCCCGTTTTGCCTTGATCAGCTCGAGGTCTCCAAAAGTCTAAAAGTCTCCGTCTGGGCGTGGGTTGCTCGCCATGCTCCAACCACTAAGCTTTTGTCTCGATGCCGATAACATCAGACAAGACCAGGAACATCCACCCTTCCGAGTAACTACGTATTGTATCGAGGAAGATTCAAGATACCTAAAAGAGTCGATTCAGCTCGCGACATAATAGATTTCTCTGGGAGAGCGATAGTAGTCACGGATGGCAACGCGCGGCATAGGCGCAGAAACATTCCGGCAGCTTGCAGGCCACAACGCGACATGCATATGTCTTTGAGCGAGAATACCATCCGAAGCCGAAGCTGCCATAGCAAGCATTCAAGAACAGCACGCTCAAGCTTAGATCAAGGCAATCAAGCTTGATCTGGCCTCTCTGGAAAGCACTCGACAAGCCACAAGAGACATTCTACAGGCTACCAATAGACGTGACATCTTGATCCTGAACGCCGAAATAGCTGCAACCCCGCCGGTCATATGATCCGCCCCTAACCCACAACCTCTGCTAAAACTTTCCCAGCCTTGACCAAAGACGGATACGAAGAGCAATTCGGCGGAAACCACACGGGCCACGCGCTCTTCACACAAGCCCTCATGCCCCTCCTCCTCCTCAAGACATCCCGCAGGCTCAAGCTAGATGTCCGCATCGTCACTGTAGCCTCAGCAGCCCATCAATTCTAAATGCCAGAACCCTCTCTCTCCACAAGGTCAAATCCGCCATGTCCGAACATCCCAAGCCGCTACGGTCATTCCAAGCTCGCCAACATCCCCTTCGCACGGAAATTGGCGAAGCAGTATCCGTTCATCACAGTTACGAGTGTACATCCTGGGATCGTCAAGACGTATATGCCGCGGAGGATGGTGGTGCCGTTCCCGTTGAACATGATGATTAAGCCGATCTCGTGGTTGATAGGGATTACAATTGAGGAGGGAGCGAAGAATCAGTCGTGGGCTTCGACGTCCGAGGTGGTGAAGTGTGGAGAATAGTATGAGCCGGTCGGGAAGTCTAGAAAGACGACCAAGCTGGTGAGCGACGAGAGGGCGATGGAGGAGCTCTGGCAGTATACGGAGAAAGAGATGGAGGCGCAGTGTCGGGAGTGGCTCGTGGCGTCAGAAGGAAGCTGTGGCCGAGAAGTGTAGACACTGATCATGTCCTCAGTCCGGCTGCGAGTGGCTCAGGTCGGCTGAGGCGACGAGACATACAGCCGAGCATGCCGTTACAATGTCTCTTTCAGGCGGGATATGGCCTTTGTTGGATTGACGCCAGATACCATTTCTTGTGGCAGACAGGTAGGTGGCAGAATTCAGTCGCTAAGATGCCATGCCTTCTTTCGCCCATCGCGCCTGCGCATACGCAATTTTGTTGCTGAGCAGTGTGCTTGTCGAAGATTGCCCGAGCTTTGGTCCGGTGCAGCTGCCTTGCTGGCCACGCGTACCACAGTGCTCATCGTTGTGGGCAGCGGCCGTCTGACCCAGCATTGGGGCCTACCATTTGAGGACCTCCCAAGTAGATTCTGGGAACAAAGTCGGACCCGACGCTGCTCACTGCTGAGGGCTCCAGGGATTGATCTTCAACGGAAGACGTGACCCATGGCAATCGTGGTCACCGACCTGCACGATATCGGCGTTGGCTACGAGCTGAAATCAGAAAGGCGACATGGTTTCGCGTGTCTCTCAGACATGCCACGTGCCAGGGTTCACAGTCCGCCATCTGTCATCTGGATCATACTTCTTCTTGATGTCCTTCAACGTCTTTAGTGCCTGCGGGGTCATAGATTTGAACGGGTCCTGGGACATCGACGCATAGTTTGGGTAAATCCAATCGTGAAAGACACCCAATTCAGTAAGCTTAGCCCTCAACTCGCGCTTGAGCAATTCTGTCGATTTATCGAAGTGCTCGTCTTTCGAGGGATCACTCCACCAAAACTCGACCGAAATGAGCAATAGAGGTCCGTCGGCTCTTGTCAGACTGGTGAAGATGTTGCCGCCCGTTTCTCGAGATGCTTCTCGGGACGCTTGCAAGTGAGGCACTGTCAGAGGCTGAAGCGATACGCCGAGCGTACTGTCGTGATCAAAGCCGCCAGACTTTGCAAAGGATGTGATGATATCGTGCACAGCTGCCATCGCCTTGGTGTCCAGCTTGCTTGTGTACGTGAACTTGGAGCGGCGAAGGCCTAAGGGGTTGTTCTTGTCAATCTCCTTGGCACTCTCCGAGATGTTCATGGTTCTCAGGTTGCCGCTCACTCGTGGTAGAGCTTCGAAGGCAACTATGCCCTCGCTTTTGGCGTTCCCTTCTGTATTCAGTAGGTAAGCGGTATATACGAATTGTTTCTGCGCTTCAACCCATGCGAAAGAGAGATATCCTTGGGTCGTGAGATCGCTAGGCGCATTGAGAGCTAGTCTTTCCAGAGTTTCACAGAGCCTCGGGAAGTGTTGCGCTTCATATGACATGGCACCACCGTACACTGGGGAGTTGCCGATGACCTTGACTTCGAACTTGGTGACGATCCCAAAGGCACCGAGTGATCCTTTGAGAGCCCAGAACAGATCTTCGTGTCGTTTGGCATCCACCCACAAAATCTCCGCATTCGGCGTGACGATTTGGAACTTCAGGACACCATCACATGCCCAGCCATATTGATTAGCAAACCAGGAGAAGCCGCCGCCAAGGATATAGCCGCCAGCAGCAATATTCCCAACTCGTCCCCCGAACATGGTGAGGCCATGTTTCTGTTCCAAAGTCTCATAGACATGCTGCCATTGAGCTCCAGGGCCAATTTCAACGGCCAAGGGAACCATACGGACCTGATTCATCTGTGATAGATCAAAGGTAATGCCTCGATCGATGTTCGAAGCGCCTTGGTTGGATGAGTGGCCACCGGAGGACACGGCAATACTAGCATTGGACGGAATGATGACATCGGCCAGTGCTTGCTGCACATCTTTGGCATCGCGTGGATAGAAGCGGCATGCAGGCTTCAGTTCTGTTTGCTGGGCGGCCCAGTAGCCATGCGGGCTGATGGCATATTTATCATCGCCAGGAAAGAGCACTCGATTGCGGAAGGTCGCGGCCAGTAGGTGGCATGCTGTGTTCGTTCCGAGAGATTGTTGTAGGCCAGACGTTTGATCGACCAGTTGCGCCGAGGCGACCAGGCTGCTGATGATGCTCAAGAGACAGTACGCCAGTAGGAATGTGGGCACGGATGCCGCTGCCATGTCGAAGGAAGCCAGGGACTTTGTCTGTTCAGTATCCACACGTGTGGTGCATGTCTGTATCAAAGTGCCCCTACCGTCTAGTCTACGAGGACGAGGGAGGAAGGTTGTCCTCGTCGCAGAAGGTCGGTAGTAACGATAGTGAACAATGCCGGACACGCGTCCCCTAAGCGACTCGCATCTTCTTGTAAGGAGTGGTCCCGAAGATTGGGCTATTGAGCAGGGATGCTGTCCGACAACGCGCTAGTAAAATAGAACTACAGTAGCTAGCTTCCTCCTCCTCGTCCTCGAGCCCCGGGCTCAGCTTTCTCCTCGCGATGTTCAACCAGCACACAACATCGGCATCGTCCGGTTCGAACATCCTGTCTATGTGGATATGGACATGGACATGGACTGGGACAACCCGATGGCCATGTTCGGCATGCCCGCTGAACCGCTGGCTCGGCAGCAGTCGCATGGCGACGTAGTAGATGATGAGAACGACGACGATTTCTATGGCGAACAGACCCATCCGCACACGCAACATCCACACCCACACCCACACCCACACCCACACGCGGATGCGCAACCCGGTGTATGTACTCTAAGCCTACTGCGTGGTGGATGGACTGACTTGAGAGCACGTGTCTAGGCGTCGGCCGAACACATCACCCAAGTAGCACCTGTCCAGAATGCCCCAGCACCACCACCGCCGCCCGCCGTGGGAACACTTTCGCCGCAGCAGAAGGCCCACAACGAGAAGCAACTGCAGCTGCTGAAGGCGAAGCTTCTCGCCAAGCGGCAGAACACGCCTTCGCGACCTGCCTCGACCACGGCGCAGGTTGGCACTCCCACTCCCGCACCGCCCCAGCTTCAACCAGAATCAGCACCCGTCGCCACGACCAACGTGACTGAGACAAAGCAAGAGGAAGAGGGGGAGATTGTAGATGGCATGAGTGGTATCGACGCGTTGCTTGATCAGGGCCAAGCCATGGCAGAGGCTCGTAGTGCTGCGGAGCTGGCGAACTCTGCTGTGCAGCCGACACCCAATGGGCTCGCCAACCAGCAGGTTCAAGGAGAACACAGCGTGCAGCAGGGCAAGCAGCCACTGTCGCTACCTGAACCGACACCCCGAGTCGCCCAACCCCCTCAACGTACTGCTAACCTCTCAGATGAGTACTATGCTGATCTGCCAGCCTGGCTGGACATGACAGGATATCACAGCGTTGACTTCCGCAACTCCAAGTTGTCCGTCTACAAGCAGCGTCGCGAACTTGAGCGTCAGGCAGCCGACATCGCTGAGCAGATCGAGAAGATCAAGCAGAAAGAGCAGGAGACCATGATGGAACTCAGAACGGGTAGCACTCCCATCGCCACTACTAACGTGTCTGCTCCGCCACTGCCCAGGACGATGCCAACTCCTCAGACCAACGGCATCAAGCGTGGTCGCTCTCCAGATCTCTTCGGCTCAGAGAAGGCTCGTCGACAGGAGCATGGTGGCTTCCGCATCGGAGGTGCCAATGAGTCACCCACTGATGCGCGTCCATCTGTTCGTCGCTTCTCCCGCAGTCCGCCTGGTCTTGATCGTCGCATAAGCTACCCAGATGCTCGGCGTCGTTCGGTGGATGAGAGAAGCCGCGATCCGTCACTCGAGCGCCGTCAGTCGTACTACCGCCGTGACGGCGAATCAGGGCCACCACGCTTCGACCACTACGCACCACCGTCACCGCGTGATGCTCCGCGTCCGAAGTATCCCGCAGGACCAGGTAGGAACAACTCGTACTCTCGGACTCCACAGTACAGCGGTAGTGCAAGCTTGAATCTGCGGAAGGGTGGTCAACCAAACGGTCGTCCAAAGCCAAAATAGGGCAAGGCGGATAGGATTGAGTGGAAATACACTCACCGTCCACGGAAAGTTTCGGTAATTGTGTAAAGAGTAGAGCTTGTACTATATCGGTCCACCGCACTTCCACTCTCACAATCATTCCCCAGCCAGATCACCTAGCATATCAGCTCCCCCTACGCCGACAGTCACGTCGACGGACACATCATGCACAGTGCGTTGCCCCGGGACCGACATTCTCACTTCAAGGCAATGCAAAGTGAGACACTTCCGAAAGCACGATGCTTCACCAAGCCAGGACGTCAATGTGCCCGTGTTCTGATTCGCTCCGACAATGCTCGTAGTTGACGAAGTCGCGGTCTGGTCTGATTAGGGAATCTGCAGACGAAAAACTTTTTCCTAGTCCCAAAATGTCTTGTCCCACAGGAGTGATACATGCAGCACTCTAGGCTGCGACATCCGTGAAGCATAGATCTCCCCAACCTCAAGCACCATATCAGCAAGCACAATCTCCAACATTTCATACAGTCAATTGACAACGACCAGACCATGGACCGAAACAAACGCACCCCCAGGTCGACTTGCCTGCCATTCTGATAGCAGCTATCACAATCCTTCCATACCTCCTGCCCTCATTGACCCCGTCTACCACTGGCTGCGGCCTGCCGGCATTCATGACAACAATCACAACCACAACAACAGCGACATCCAAGCTCACGCCAATGCTCAAAACCTAATTCAAAGCCGACGAACGGAGCAGCCTGCGATACATCTACAGACTCCAGGACGAACCCAGATAGACAACCGCTTCCGAGGAATGCAGAGCGATATCCACTATAACAGTTTCCAGCCAGGTTCTTCATTCCATGCGCCTGCTCTTCCGGCCACAGCGCCGGCTTTGGGACTCGCACCAGGAATGGCTGAGACTGTTGGAGAAGCGGAGGAGGCATATGAGGATGTGGGGGATGCAGAAATAGATCTGCATGAGGACTGGGAGGAGACAGAGCAAGAGGACAGTGATGGATAACGGATAATCGGGAGTTGAGGCAGTGGGAAACAAGCTGGCAAATTTCCCAGATCAATTATCAGAAAGCATTGAGGCAACGTACGAAAATATTCTTGATGCCGTTCCGGCTTTGATCTTCACCGATTCTCACTAATCCGCTTCTCCAACCACTCCACCACCTTTACCAGATCCTGCACCACACGTGGCACTCTCGGCACCTCATGCCCTCCCCTATGATCATACACAATCCTCCTCCCTGCATCCGACAGCGTCGCCAATTGCACATGAAACGCCGACATAGGATCCTTATGCCCATAGATATGCGCCGTCGGAATGCTTAGCCGCACCTTTTCCGGCAGATTAGATACATCCAGACCATAGACATCCTTCTCATCAACATCCGGTAGCACCCACGGATCTCTAGTAATAACTTCCTTCCCATCCCACAACGTCGAAGGGTAGTCCCAAAGATCGACTCGATTCCCCGTCTCCATCATTTCCTCAATTTTCTTGGCGTTACGATCACTCGACGCATCCAGATCCCTCCGCGTTTGGACGACTAAATCTTTCGCCTTCTCCGAGACTGGCATGTAGCACTCGAGTAGTTCGTACGGTATCCCGCCACATATGCAGATCGCTCCTTTCCACGGGAGTGGGATATTCTCATTCTGGCAGTAGATAGTTGTTGCAGTGAGGAGAGAGGTCCCTTGACTGAAACCTACTACGGCGTCGTAGGTTTTGTCACTGCTGGAGATCCGCACTAGGAGAGCTTTGATGGCGGTGACGATGTTGTCCTTTGTGGGTTTTGGCCACCAGGAGTAGAAGGGTGGGTCGAAGAAGGGACCGACGCCAGGTCCTGCGGTGTCTGGACAGGGGGCGTCTAGAAAGTCGAAAGTATGGGATGGGCCGAGAGCGGTTTTGAGAGCACCTTTGGTGGACGTCAGTTGTTGAGATTCAGGTGTGAAAGAGTGGTAACGGAGACGGACTTAGTTGGTAGCGGATGATTTGAGCGCTTGTGCCTGAGCCATGGAGACAGAGAAATCGCATGACTCTCACGAGCAAAAATGTGGTGTGATATGAGGCTTTGGGGATCGTATCAGGAAGGAGTAAGTGTATTGTGAGTCGTGCGATGGCAATACTTCGGAGCCCGGAGCTGTTGAGAAGGACAGTAAGACATTATCTCAAGGCAGGATATGAGCCATATGGATGGTCGTCCGAAGCGATCGCTTGCTATGAGCAACAGGATATATGGCGTATTCGATATGCTCGAGCGCTGAAGGTACTGTCACGATGTGTTCGCGGATGTCCGGACTCATAGAGAACTGATAATGCGACCCTCGGACGTAGTAGTTGTGTCTCAGTGGTCAGGCCGCTGCGGGGTCTGGAGTCGATAAGACTGGGGGAAACCATGTAGGTGAGGGTTCGTTGTTGTGATCACCATCATCACTTGCTTCAGCATGTGGGCGTATTGCTTCTCGCTTCGCTGCCGCGAATCTTCAACTCACGACAGCATAATCAGGGCTTTTACACGTGCTCTTTCTATTCGGTGCAGGCACGCTGCCCGCTGCCACGATTAGCTGAACGTGACGCCTGTCAGAATCCCTCAGATCACGCCTTCGTGAGTACAGTACACCGGAACGTAGACGCGAGGCCATCGGCCGTTAATAACATTCTACCGACAGCCCTCGCTCTGGGCGATCAGATGGTTGCCTCAATCCGTCGAAAGTTCGCAGCAGCTCATCGAGGCTCACCAAGACGCAGCACAACCCACTCGACATCCCTCACGCTCGAATGATATGACAGCATCCTTCCTGGAAGCTGCCATGTCCTTCAGTAGCCTCGGTATGATGCTGCTCAACGGCAAGAAGCTGACAGCCCCGCCTGCCCGATCCCTCAGGAACATATGATCTTGCATTAGCACAACGGGAGCTTGTGCCTCTTGCACCTGGAGGATGCAGGATGAAGCTGCTCGTGACAGATGCCGTCCTTGCATTTTGTGGCGTCGCAGGCGTGTTCATACTATGAGATCTCTGCTCAAAGAGGACCTTGCGTTAGTCATATACGCCACGTCCGGTGCTGAGCTGCAGCAGTTTACTGACAGCAGGAACCTCAACATCGCATCGAGAGGAAGCAGAGGATTGGGCCAAGGTGTTGTCCGGCGGACCTGCTTCATCGATAAGAACCGGAGCACATTGACCAGCAAGACGGCGGGAGCGATGATTGAGTAGAGACTTCCATCGTCTAGACACATCCAATCGAGCAAACAGCATGCCGAAACGGTGTTGCAATTGAAGAAACAGCACAAAGGTCGGCTCGTAGCTGAACGTCCGAGACTCCCCCGGAATGGGACCAAGGTGACATCTTGTACCTCGCCTCTCACACGATCAATCGAGATACCAAGATCAACGCCACCATGCCGAAGCTCGAGGTATGCTGCTTCAATCCGGAGAGCGCGAGAATCGCCGCCAATGCAGGTACGCAACGAGAAACTGCGCTGCGCGTTGCTGCCGATTCAATACTGACCGGGACCTTCGCGTCAGGCGCGCATCGGATCGAGCTATGCAACAACCGTGAAGCAGGGGGTGTTACGCCACCGACGGATTGGCTGACACAGATTAAACTTGAGCACTCGGGAACGCCAGTGTTCGTCATGATTCGTCCACGAGACGGCGACTTCGTTTATACCGAGGACGAGTTTGACATCATGCGGAGCAGCATCACGTCGCTCAAAGAACACGCTGACGGCTTCGTATTTGGTGTTCTAAATCCCGATAGGACCATCGATATTGCCAGGACGACAGAGCTGGTCTGTCTGGCTGAGCCTTTGCCCTGTACCTTTCACAAAGCTTTCGATGAGACGCCGGGTCAATTCAAGGCACTTGAGGACATCATCTCAACAGGTGTGTTAGCCTTCAAGCGCCCGAGATGTGATGCTAAAATGAGTCAGGCTGTTTATCGATTCTGACCTCAGGAGGCGCCAAGACGGCGAGTCAAGGCATCAGCGCGCTGCGTATGCTTGCGGAGAAAGTCAAAGGTCGGGTCGAAATCATTGTTGCAGGAGGTGTCAGACTGGACAACCTCGCGCATATTCGCGATATGAGCAGAGCGCGTTGGTTTCACTCATCGGCGCTTGATGCGGACTGTGGGGTGCCGAACGCTGCCAACATCAAGCAAATGCTTGAAATGTTAGACTGGACGGGTGCTCAAACCAAGCAGTCAGCCGATTCGCCATTCCAGTAATTTACCCTCAAGCAATCATGGGATGGCGGCATCAGTGGGCGCATTACCTCATCGGTGGACGGGGTGCAATGTGAATCGATGGAATGCACGTAGCGAAGTAAGAAGTTGTCGACTGGTCGCTTACATGGCTACAGTTTCGTCTAGTATCTAGCAAGCCATACGCGCTTCGTGGTCGTACTCCACAACTGATTATCATGTGAAGATGCCGATCAAGACGAAGAGGTGGATGTTGCTTGTTGCGACTTATGTTGGGACTGTGGTGCCATCGGTTTTGGTTATGAGCTTCGGCGCGGCGATGGGTATAGGGGCACAGAATAATCCCGAGTGAATGCAGACTTATGCGGCGTATGGTGTTCGGCGTCCTCTTGCTATGACACTGGCGCCAGCCGGTGGCTCTGGGACATTCTTGTTGGGACTTGCTGGCCTGCGCTTTGTCGTGGTGAGTCGAAGTACCTCCTATGAAGGGCAAGGTGAAACGGATAACGACAGAACAATATCTCAAGTGGATACGGCTTCGCCATGGCCGCTCGGAACGTATGTCCCTGGGCGCGAGTGCCTCGAATCACCTGCATTTTCATCGGCTTCATCCTACCAGTGCTCGTTGGATGGCTGGCTTCGCTGAGTCTTTAGTAGTTGCTCATCACTTGACTCGACTTTGTGGCCTACTAGTGCGTCGTTCTGCTGATTGTAGTTTCGAAGGAGCGTTTGATGTTTCGAAGTGGTTCATGCGAGTCGTACGACTGGGACTGATGGAACGATTTTAAATGTCTCCCGTTCGGCTGGGCTGGTATCATGGGGATCGTGTTTGGCTTTATTAGAGCGCTCATGGGCACGCAGGAGACTTGTTGTACGTTGGCGATCGGTGGCTCGGTTGGAGGTGGAGATTTTGGCCAGGAGATGACTGTTGTGTTCTCTGCAGTGGCGTTGTCGCTGAGTCGCTGGCTGGAGCTGAAGTGCGCATAAAGCTGAGGAGCTGGTCAAGATTGCTGCACTGTTCATGAGTTGTAGTTCGAACCGAATCCTGTAATTGAGGAACCCGAGAACATGGGTGAAAACTTTCTTACGTTCCGAATGGTAATACCTATAGAGCTTGTTACATCATGTGTCTGTGTATACGCTCAGAAACAGTGTATGCACATTTACTCAGCAACCCAGACGGCTGCCATTCCCATACCAGTTCCAACGCACATGCTAGTCAGGCCGACCTGCTTGCCAGTCCTCTTGAGCTCGTAAAGCAATGTGCTGACCTGTCGTGCACCAGTGCAACCAAGAGGATGACCGAATGCGATTGCACCACCCTTCGGATTGATCTTCTCGAATGGGATCTTCAGCTCCTTTGCACACCACAGACATTGCGATGCGAATGCCTCATTGATCTCGAAGATGTCAACATCGTCGGCCGTGATGCCCGACTTCTCCAGCGCAACTGGAATGGCCTTCCATGGTCCGATTCCCATAAGAAGCGGTGGCACACCGACGATCGAGGCTTGCACGAACTTGCCGATGATCTGTTGTCCGAGCTTCTCTGCTGTGCTTCTCTTCATCAATAGAACTGCTGCTGCACCATCTGACACCTGAGAAGCGTTGCCGGCGTGGATTGTGCCGTCCTTGGCAAATGCAGCGCGTATCTTGCCCAGAGATTCCTTGGTCACCTCTCGCACACCATCGTCCCGAGAAACAGTAATCTCGCTGACCTTCTCCGTCTTGGGGTCCTCCCACTTGACCTTGAGAGGAACAATCTCCTGGTCAAAGAGACCAGCTTTTTGTGCCTTGATGGCCTTTTGGTAGCTGTGGGCCGCAAATTCATCCTGGTCTGCTCTGCTGATACCATACTCTTTCGCCATGTCCTCGCTGAGCTTGCCCATGGGCACCTTGCATTCAGCGGCAGACTTGTGGTTCTCGAGAAGCTCACTGAACTCGGTCACAGCGCCAGGGCCGTACTGTGTGCTCATGCTCTCGACACCGGCACCAATACCGATATCGATCATGCCAGACTTGATGGCATTTGCGATCTCGGCACACGCTTGTAGCCCGGAGCTACATTGTCTGTTCAAGCTCTTGACACCAGTGCTCTCAGGGAAGCCAGCTGCCAGCGCTGCTGCACGAAACTCGGTGGCGCCACCACCTGGGGCAAGGACACATCCGACTGAGATGTCCTCGACCAGTTTTGGATCGATGCCTGATCGTTGGATGAGGTTGGTGAAGGCGCCATGGAGGAGGTCTGCTCCGGCGGTATCTTTGAAACCGCCCTTCCCGCCTCTCGTGATGGGCGTGCGGAGAGCACAGGTCACGACGACATCATCTGGGCGTTTCTCCAGGAGTGCTGGTCGTCCAGAAGGACCCAGTTGGCCTTGCACTTGGGAGAGACGTGCTTGCGCGGCGGAGTTTGTTCCTGCTTGGTTGGCCATGATGGTCAGAATGTTATGGATTAGAAATCGTGTGAAGGAGATGGAGAAGAGGATACAGTCTTCATTTGTTTTCTACACCGAGGCCAGATCCTCGTCAACTGTCCTTGTGAGCAGTGCATCAACAAAGTCACGATTCTTGACCGAGGCATGTGAAGATGCTCTGTGGCCAGTGAGAAGCGCGCCGGATGCCGAGGCGTGAGGTCATCGTTGCCATGCTGACCTCTTGAATCTACATTCTCTCCGTGTCTGACGCCAGGAGTACTATATGAGCAAGGAAAGATCTCTCCAGCACAGGAGTGATCGTGTCAGTAGCTGCCAGCGTCGACAGCGCGTGTTCCGATGTGCTGCGATGCAGCCGCTCGAATTGCATTCCGTGAGGAATACATGTACTGTATGCATGCCCGTGGGTTCCGCATCGGCTTGCCTTGACGGGCAATGCCGCCAACCTTCGTCCAAGGATGTGACTTCGACATTTAGATCCATATTTCCTTGACATGTGATTCTGGCCAGGTGGCTGTCAGCAGCAGATGGACCGCTGCAATACCTCAAGCCATCCTTGGCGATTTGGCTATCCTTATACACTCTGCGCCCACGCTGCTGCTCCTGGTCCATCGGCATCACACCACTGCTAGCGACTCTGCTACATAACATTCAGCAGCAGTTCGGTGCCGAAGGCAGCCCGCTCAGTTAACCTCTGCTCGCCATCACGTATCACGCACATACTTGGCGCACTGCGTTGTGCCCTGACCGGCCTTCAATATGTCAAAGCACTAGACTTTCCTCAGGCCACGTAAGTCTGCGTCAATGCTGCCGCAACGCCGTCAATTTCCTCTGTCAGCTGAGCGCCACATGCTATCTGCCAAGCATTTCATCACGAGAACCTCTGCAACCAGGTGCTGATCACTACTCGTCCATGGATTCAGCCCTACCTTGAGGTGCTGAAGCGCCGCGCTGCTGCTCACCTTCGCCGTCGCCCGACAAAGCACAGCCACGATCTTCGAAATGCGAAGTGGCCAGTGAGAGGCTTACACACTGCCATGATACGTTTCGCTTACCTCTGCAGCGGTTCCGCCTTTTGTTGGATGTGTTGAATGCAACGAGGATGACAGCCTCAGCGCTTGCGTCCCCGAGGCGATTCCTGACGCGGCTCGCCGTCAGATATGCTCATGAGGCCATGCGGCACAGCACGTCCGTATGCTCGTGATGGCCTTGCGTATCGAAGTGGACTACGCAACTCGACATCTATGAACAACGGCTAGGGGTTGCAGAAGCTGAGGTAGATGCTAATGATATATTACGCGATTAGGTGAATACAGAAACTCTGTTCGAGGCCTCTTCCAAGGCCACATGGCACAACCTTGTCACGCTGCTCCTGGCAAGCTACCGGTGGGGTCTACAAGCACAGCGCGAGCAAGATCCGGAGTTCTGGTTGGACGCCATCATGTATGTCACTATCGCACTCGGGGAGCCCTTAAGCGAGGACTGAATCCTTCCAGGCAAGCGCATGGACCCGTCCCTTTTGATCCTGGAGGATTCCACGAGTCGACCTAGCCGCGAATCCTCACGACTGCTCGAAGGGTCTTCGCCTGTGGGGACAGCGGCAACACACACGAGCGAGCCCGTCGGATGAGGATGATCACTGCTGAGAGATGTGAGGGTCAGTCTCGCAGCCCTCCACCAGTGCCCGACGATATTTTAACTTCACTGCTTAGCCGATCCGGACGAGAAGCTTGTCTCAGCTCGCTCCCCGAAATTGCTCGGCTTCATATACCTATACAGCTTGCATACGCAGCACCATCATCAAGCCACGAAGTATTCATCAGCTGGCTCACTCGGCTCAGCAATACGTAGTGGCACGAACCTGCAACGCTACTTAAAGTTTGCCGAGAAGTGCTCCCAACCCACGTGGCCACGCAGCCACGCAGCCAAGCTCTGAAGGCGCACCGAGATCAGGCGATACGCTTGAGGCCACAAGCGCTTGTACAAGACACGAAGCCTCCCGGCTGCGTGCGCAGATTCTTCACAATTCCGACAACACATTTGTAAACAGTAACAAATCACACTTTCTAGTGGCAAGACCTGCCTTCGGCTTGAAGATACGGGGCAGAAATATATTCCAATCTGCTTGGCACTGGTCCGCGCGATGCCGACTGCAGCCCGAGAATCACACAATGGCGGCGCAAAGCTCCCTAAACTACAGACTGGACACCAAAGAATAACATCACGAACTCACTTTAGTCCATCCACTCCGAGCAGGACGCCGACGATGTCTCTCCGCGAATTGCCAATGCCGACGGTGACGCGCATCACTTGCCTTGCGCAAGCCCAAGCAACTCTGCATCACTGCTCAACAAAGATGTCCAGGTCGTGGCAGAGCCATTCGGCACGCACATCCACCCCAGGCACACCGATCGAGGCGGGCGGTCAGAGACGGTTCCAACAATGGCTCGATCAATGGGAAGAAGCCTTCACAGCCTATCTATCATACGCCATGCCTGCTATGAAGACAGAGGACGTAACTAGATCGCGGATATTGAAAGCCAACCACTTATCATGCACAATTTTGGCCTCGGATTCTGGTCCCAATTTCGATAACGAGTTCCGGGCCATCGTTGATCTTGTTGGGGCCATTGAGCAGTCACGTTCGAGCAGATCTGGCAGCCCCTCGAGCTCAGAATCACCCATAGAGAAGAATGAGCCTCCCAGCACTCTCGACATATATGAGCCGCTGTATGTGGTCGTGGCCAGATGCGAACGCAATTCAATCAGGAAACGGGCGATGGATCTATTGGCAAACACCTCTCACCATTGAGCTTTGTCACACACAACGGAGTAGCACGCAAAGCAAAGAACAGGTCCACATGTGAGCGGACTTTCCTATGTCCGCGGCCGACCTGCAGACGCCTAAGATCGACGATGCCGAAGACCGCAGGTCAGTCCCACGGAGCCAGAGAGCCTTGTTAGGGTTTTCCTGTTGTGTCCGAAACAGAGTTTGAATCCTAGCGAGCCATCCCGCTTGGTCTTTCCTGCGGGCCAAATTTGGGTTTCTTGGCGGGTTGCAGTCAGCTCAACGTCTTACCGGTCGTCTGGCTTTTCTGAAAGCAGTAGATCGTGCTATACTCTCGCGGCGCAGTCTTACGGCGGTATGGCTGTGGCGACTGACCGCGGGGTCGTCACAAAATTTTGTATTACCGGTACGAAAAAGACGATCAGCATTTTTCCGGATCTGCGTTGAACCTGGATGTCACTTCGGCAGTCATAGCCGCGCTGCCGATCGCAGCTCTGTTGCAGCAGGACGTGAGGACCAGTGCCCTTTGCCGGGCGTGCCAGGTCCTGCGTAGATCTTGATCCTTTTGGTGAGGATGATCTAAGCGCAGCGGGTCAGTACGAAAGCCATCATGCCACGGCGATCTCGCCGCGGAGGGGGCCAACGATTTATTGACCACTTCCCTATCTTGAAAATTCACATGCCAATGACCATGGTGCACACGGCACGGCACGAGAGTGGGAAAATGTATTTTCTGCATGAACTGTTGTCCTGCAGGATGAAGACGGATCCCTCATGCAACTTGTCCATGAAAGATTATCTTGGCCAGCTGACTGGGCTGCCTTGAGTCTCGGGACAATGGACATCTCTGGAAGGACCTCAATGAAAGGGGACGAAAGGTACGATCGAGGAGCCGAGCAGATTCTTAGGTTGATGAGGGTTCGCTGAAGAGGAAGAGGGAAGGCGAAATGAGAGACTAGGTTGGAGAATTCTCGGCAGTGCCCGAACACTTTCTCCTGTCACAGGTGCCGATACCACAGCCGTGCCATATTTACCTTATCCTTTCTCTGGCACCCTATTAATCATACAGATGTCGACTTGAACCGTCCTCTGCATGCTGGCGCATTTTCGCCAAGCAAGCACAGATCGTTCTATAGCCGGCGAGTCATCGGAACGAAAATTCACCTAAGTGGGACCTAATCTCTTTCCCTACATATACGGAGACCAACAAGCAGCGCACATCACGTGCCGTTGGTCGTCCAATGCGATCTGTCCTCAATGGTCTAGGTCAGCAGTTTCGCTACACAACCTCGCTGTTGAGCCGTTGCTAATAGTCAATCATGCAGTGGCTATGATTTCGTATGTGACTCTACGAGTTCAAGTCGTATGAGCAAATCACTAACATATCAATCCAGCGCTTGTCAAGCATTGCTTCGCAAGTTTCGCGGGAGACCGTATGTGGAGACCATGATCAATTGATGTGGTTCATCATGCTAATGAACCATTAGAGGGTTCGGTAAGCATATACGACTCTGAATAGCTGAACATCAACTAACACCATTTAGATTCCCTGTTGGGGAGCTTCTAGAAGCTGCTTCAGTTCATTCTTTTTGGTTGGAGTGAGGCTTTGCGAGGTTGTAGCAGAGTTGTCTCATGAACCTTCCTGTCTTCTCGCATATCGTCAGTTCAAGCGGAATATCACATGGCTGCCTGCACACGACCACGGCCTCGATTTTTGTTGGCCCCCCACGTTATAGTGGCACGTTGAGCGAAGCTTGGTAAATTATGCAAAGTAAGCCACTCACCCGATCCATGCAGGTTTGTCAGGAATGGCCGCAAGTATTCCTTGTACAGGACAAGTAGCACGCAAGGAACCCAACTGTTGTGATGAGGATCCTGCTCTGCGGCTACCACTTACTCGGTTCACCATGCTATTGTACTTGAAGGAATAGACCGCCGGGATCTGCTCGGCGCTGGAGGTCATCTAGGGGCACGGCCACAACAACTGTGATCCATACGTGAGGCGGTAGTTGCTGAACGATTCTCGTCACTGGATTCTTTCATTACACTTACAATCTTGACGCTCGTCAGGGCACGCTGCTCTACTCAATATGCTGAGGCTCCACAGCATCCTTCTGACTCACCGCACCCGTAACATCCTACACTCGCCCGTTACGGGCCCTGACCACCTCCTTGCCACCTGACTTTCGCCGACGGATTGTGGAACGTTCTGCACTCATGTGTGATCCGGTCCAACCCTGCTGAGGCAGTCACGGTGATGATGGCCTGATTCCGTAGCAGAAGTGCGGCCACGGCTGTCATCCAAAGGCAAAGTCGCATCGGGTCTTTTGAAGGGGAGGAGGAAAGGGACGCACAGCGACGGCTTCTGTAGAACATCTTTCTTCGCTCCGCTACCTGTCTTCGTCATGTGGCCGTCCAATGTGCGCAGCACATCATGTTTGAGTTGGATGGGGAGTCGGATACGAGCGATATGACGTGGGCTAGGCACTGGTGTGATACAACGTATACGATGGGCTGGCCATGGTGCACCACCTCCTGGTAGACTGATCAGCCATGTAACGCGTCATGTAGATAGATGCTCGCTCTTCTCCAAGATACGCTCCGTGGACCCGACAGTCCACATTAGCTTCATATGTTGTCGCTGCTGCAGCACGAACACTATCTTACAGTGCTTCCTTTCCCAGCACTGCAATCTGGCCATGATCATAGCATGAGATCTGCAAGGCTGATCTCCAACGTCCTTAGACCGATATCATCGCCAGGCAGAACACCAGTCATGACCGTCTCGTATAGCGCAAGACCGTTCTTCTTATGGATGACCTCCCTGTATGCGTACTGGCGTAATACACTTTCGAGGCCGGCGTATGTATCTATGTGCAGTCGCGGACTGGCCATGAGGCGTCTGAGAAGATCGAAAGTCTGCGATTGCCACAGCTTGGGAGTCGCTGTGCAGGTGATGATGAAGACAGCCCTGCGACAGAAGGTTTTTAGCTGTATTCCAAAAGCACGCCGTGGTGTCCCAGCAGCTGTGACTGAGCGCGAGAGAGGCGCGAGAATATCTTCATGCATTTGTAGATACGTACCACAAGGCTGCTGACTCGAACTTGGTACCAACGAGAGGATCGCTTTCAAGATCAGTCATGTGGTGGTAATGTACGTCCATTGCATCAGAAGCGCGGAAGTATCCATCATCTTTGGTTGCGTTTCCTGTTGCGTATGTCCTGGATCGCGTCAGTGCGAAGCAGAAAGTACATGAGAGCTTGATCACCTACCACGCTCCCAAGACTGCCACCATTCCAGCTCGAATATGATAGAGCGCTAGCTCTTCGAGCTCTGGGTCGCTGGTCAGATTGCTCCAGGTCCACGGCGGCGGCCGCGCTCCGCGCCATGCAAAAGTAAACAAGCTTAGTTCGTGTATGGCGGACCAGGCATTCGCGTCCATAATCTCATACTTGGACAGGCACACGAGAAGAAACAGCAAAGTCCTGGTCGACGGTCGGTGATGATCGAACTGGTCCAGCTCAGACATTTCGTAAGTCGACTTCGGAGATCGCAATGTTATCTCGTCCACATTTGCGGCGAGCTCAAGGCTTCCGTCGCTAGTGATCAGGTCCTGTAAGAAACCGAGTTCGACATGGACTGCTGATGGGACCGATTGCATAAGTCGAACGACGCGATCCTCGTCCACGATGTCGGCGTCGCCTTCCCGTTTTTCTAGCACCCTCAAAGCCTGTAGATGTGATTTGTAGTATGACTCCTCGCCGTACACCTAGACGCTGTCAGATTACGCGAATGTGCCTCGTGAGTATATGCACACGTACCTTCTCCCAACCCGCCAAAATGCCAAGCGAGATTGCGAGCGCGGTTCCGCCGTGGCTGGGCGAGGGTTCAGGTGGTAATTTGTATGCCTTTTGCATACCGCGCAACGCTTGACCCCTCAACGTCAGAGCACAAGACTGTACGGGGCCATCTCGGCTGTGCAGGCCGAGAAGATTGGTGTGTGTAGAGACGACGAAGAGTGAGACACCATGCAAGATAGCATTGCCTGTGGTCGATTAGCAGGTCGCGACACGACGAAGTTCTTTGCGTGTCATGCCGATGATATGTTTCCATGCGAGAATGTCCAGATCCGGGCCACCAATGGCCGCACTCCTCCAGACTGTGCGCTACGTCAGAAGATGTGCACAGCAGTAGATGATGATACTGACGCTCGCTCTCGTCGCCCGAGGATCTTCCACCTGATGGAGACCTCCTGTACATGCCATTCGAAGGGTTGTCCGGACAGTCGTCAGTTTCATGCTTGACCACTTGATGGCAGTAACGGCATTCGTGCTTCGCCTCTTTGCCGTGGCTGCTCTTCTTGTCCGCGATGCTCCGTCTGTTGCTATGTCCAGCGCGTCTCACAGCCTGCTGGCGAGACCCAGATTGAGCTGCCGTCTCAGCAGCGTCTGCTTGCCCATCGGCTTGCGCCCTCTTCGTCTCGGCGTCGGCGTCGGCCTCGCGCTGTGCACGACGTACGGCATGGCTGGCTCTGGCCGCCGCTGCTCTGACTTCTTTGCGGTGTCGATTGCTCACGGTGTTGCCGTGGCTGCCAGGCTCGAAGCTGACCCACTGAAGGGCGAGCTGCTTGGCCGGTCTGCCGTGCGACTCGGAGTCTTGGTCGTGGGTGGCTCTGCTTGGCTGCTGAGACATGCCGTGCTGTTGAGGAGAGCGAGAGGAGCTGTGTCAGCATCGACAAAGGAATCACCGCGACTGATCAACAGAGCCCAGACGCAACGCGAGCATGGCGAAGAGCAGCGTAGACGATCCACGGCACTCATTGAACAACGGGTGAGGCATTGAAGAGCGCGCGGCAACAGTCCCAAGCGCTCGTCCGGCGTCATGCTTCAAGCTGACCTGCAAAGGCATGGCATTGACATCGCATCGCGTGGCATTGATTGACCAGAGTCTACTATTCTTGTATCTTGTAGAGCCCATCGTGATAAAAGCTTGGGTCGAGAGGAGGGAGTCGGAGGAACCATACTCAATTTGGTGTTTGCAGGAAGAGCGTCCGTGCGTCTTCGGACGACGTCCGAAGGGTCTACCTCGTCTCTCTCTCTCTCGTGACTCGTTTCTCCATCAAACACATGTATCTTCGGTCGCCCCCGCTGTATTCTCTGAACGTGTCCTAGACGGTTCGCGAGGTGCAGTCTTGTGAAACACAACGCACAGAGGCCGAGGCTGAGCGAGCTACACTGCTAACCTCTACTTTGATAATTGGAACATCGGGAAAAGCACAGCCAGCGGCACCGTCAAACGGCGTCAGGATGAGATCCGAGCCTCGGACCGCACTCCACCCGTGGTACTGAGCCGGGATTGATGGGCTTGATACAATCTCAGGGAATGCCTGGAGCACGCGGTCATTGAGTCCAAGTGCATACTGCCTCCATCGCTCTCGCACTGTGCCACTGAGCAGTGCTTCACCGAGGCGCTTCACCGCACACGCGCCAATACTGGGGCTGAATGATGCACTGTCCTGACAATTGCCATCTTTCAAGGTGTCGACGTATCTCTTTCGTGCCGTGAGAATCTGGAATAAGTGAATGATCCTGGGAGGGCGAGTATGAAATTGAAGTGCCTGGTGGCTTTTCGGAGGGCGACGGTAGGTATCATACTATATTGAGATGTACGGTAGATGCTGTAACGCCTCGAAGTGCCTCTACGCTCCACGCTCATGCGACTCGATTGCGCTTTATTCTTTGCTGCATGCTTTGCTTGTAGTAAATGTGGTCTTCTATCTGCAGATGTGTCGGACTGACAGATCGAGTCTCAAGCAAGGTCTGGACCTGCTATGCGTTCTCGGCGCCCATCGTGTCTCTGCCCATGCTGTGACTTATTCAACGAAACCTTGCTCGCCTCACATCAGCTCCCCATGATCAGTCGAGGGCATGGTGTAAGTCGGAAGTTCGAGATCATAGGGCACCTGATGCGCTTTACCGGTAGACGCCGCGCCAATGCTGTCGAGGCGGCAATCTGGTCGCTTTATGGGCTGTGTCTGACTCCCGCCAGGACGATGGATGTGCTTCTTGACCTGATGTCGCCAATGAGCTGGGCAAATTAGGCGGGCGGAACGACCGTTTCCCCCAATAGCGTCGAAGAGTCTTGAGCCTTTCGGATCATTTCCACTGTTGGATGATACTGGCATTACGCAAAAGGCCTCAATCATTGACTGATGGCCTCGGCCAGCTGGGATTCGAGGCCGCCGTCGGACTCATATTTGGTAAAATCGGATCCTCGTCGCCGTCTCTCGCAGGTCGCTTCGTGACCCAGGCCTGAACTTGTGCTCGAGCCTTCTCCTGTTCTTGTGCTGCAGTCGTGGACAGCGTGGCTTCGTGCCTCCGCATCCGCTCCCTGGCTTCTTTCTGCTCCGCTTCGTCGACTTCAAATGACCCTGCTGGCGAGTCCGATGCCCGGGGCATGTAGTTGCTTTGCTGGACTTGTCGACGCGCCCACTCCATCTCCTCTGCCTCGACTGTAGAGAACATCTCGCCCTCCGTTGGTGATTTGGCAGTGGAACAGTCCGATAGAGGGTACACTTTTCCGTTCTCGTCAGTCGTATAAGCCGTCACAAATGATGATCTCGGGTTCGCGTTCCATTCTGTGCCAGAATATTGGGCTGCGGCGGTTGTTCTGCTTCTGCCCGTTTGGCTGGTCTGTGTGGTGAAGCTGGGGAAGTATCTTCGAAAGAATGCTCGTAAGAACGGAACGTTCACGACGATGAGCGCGAGCTGCGTCTCCACGACGGAAACAGCGAATAGTTTGTATCCCCACCAGCTGAGATCCTCATCGTGGCCCATCTTCCACAAATAGTAGGTACGCGCAACACCGACACCGGTGACCCTATCGACACACTGTCAGTCGCATACTTCTCATGAGTTCATTGCATCGGGTTGCACTTACAGAAAGCCAACGCAGAACAGACAGTTGAGAAGTATCTTCTGTCGTCTGGTCGCGCCGACGTCGAACTTCTGAAACATGATGCAGGGCAATGCAGCGGTCCAGAAGTCGGAAGCAATGGTGATTGTACCAGTGGCGATGGTGACAGCATCACCGTTGATGCAGGAGGCAGGCTCGTTCTTGGAATCCAGATATAAGAAATCCCAGTAGAAGTTCAGCGGCTCGCACATGAAGCAATATGCGAGGAAAATACCAACGCCGCTCCCGATGGTTACGAACATAAGCACCCAGATAGTCCGGAGCCAGGTGTCGCTGTAGGTGTTCTTGGCCATGCGACGGTAGAACAAGAGGATCGAGCACTTAGTGAACGTAGACGCGAGTAGAAAGAAGATCTGCGCGAGCCATCCATTCTGATGCAAACGTCAGCATTCGATGATGAGACAGGCATAAGGCAAGCTTACCAACAACGAGCCAGCGAAGTCTTGAGGTGGATAGTTCCAGATGTGCCGACCGAGGTGAAAGGTCCACTCTGCTCTACATGCTGACACCACAAGGGCTAGAGACGATATCCAGGCCAGGAGGATCAAGATGTCATCGATCCCGAAAGGTCCTGATCGTTTGGTTGCCCTTAGGTGAATTCTTCCTGCAACAAGGATGGTCGATATCACCTGCCAGACGATGACGAAAGGGACCAGCCAATGCTGCTGCTCTGGTGGATTTGTGTAGTTCGCCTATAGAGTCAGAGTGTTAGTACATGATGCACGAGAGACATCGTTGCATTGTGTCGTGACCAAGCTTGCAACGTCTCTCACAGCAGGACCATGTAGGCTTCTGCTGCAGAGCGAGTGACTGCCGTGCAACACAGTTCTGCAGTTTTGAGACGTTGCCAGCCCGATCACGAATATGGTCATCCCCTAGACGTTACGTGCCTTGGGCCACTTGAGGATATCCTCAACCGTGGGCGTGTAGAAGTTGCCTGGCATGTCGTCGCGTGCCGCTTGGGCCAAGAGTCAGCCACTCGTGCCAGGTCCTCGCGCAAATGCAGGTCTCTAAGTCAATGATCGAACGTAGTACGCGGAATTGTAGGTGCCCTAGAGTCGCTCAAGAACCACCGCCTCCGGACTCGAGGTCAAGAGCAGTGTTGATGAAGTTGCAATCAAGGTGGGCACGGTGATATGGAAGAAGGCCGGTCCATTCTCATGGCGTTCTCATGGTCGTAACAGGCGGAGGCGTCTTGTATGATCAGCTTGTGGCGTCTCCAGCCGTTCGATAGTACCTAAGGTAGCATACCGAAGGCGGGGGTAGTCCGACCGGTCGAACTCTCGTTCGGCGCTACAGATGTGCGGCGTAGGGGCAGTGGAGAACACTCTAGGATGATACCCACGCTACCTCGCTTTGGGCCGAATGGTGAGACGAGGACCGATGTTGGTACTGTACAAGTATCGTCGACAAAAGAAACGTCGTCGCGAGACAGGCGGCGAAAGGTCCAAGAATCGCGAAGCTTTGACATAAAGCGCCATCGAGTCGTGCACACCGCGGGAAATGCTTGATCTTCAGTATAGCTTCGTCGAAGGAGCAAGAGCGTCACGTGTATCGGGAGGACAGACTGGCCCACGAGTCATGACAATTCCCGGAGTGAAGCTAGATTCCAAGTCCCTCGGCCTGGGATTTGGATTCCATCGCCACAACGTAGCGAAATAGTTGCAAGGAAACAAAGGTAACATTGTCTGCTAAATTTGTAGGGGACTATCTATTATTAATGCGACATGTGTAAGCATGCGAGAGTTGCGAATACCAACCAAGCCCGGCCCACCTGGCGTGGCAGGTCCCAGCACTACTGCAACTTTGTCCTCCTTGGAAGCACGACCAACCATAAAGAGTATTTGGCGGGTTGAGTCAAAATGTCGTCCAAGCGTGCGCTTCACAACGTTACCATCGAAGGCAACAATTCGATAGTTTTACCGATCAGGTCGTCGAATGGTTGATAGCTGGCGCGCCGTCTGACTTGTCTTGTAGGGAAGTCCTTCTGCTGTTCCCGTCAAATTTGCCTTTGATACTTCCGTCCCTTGACCGGCAGATGGCGCCGTTGGGCTGTGCGATCGCGCCGGAGTGTGTGGGCGCCGCGCCATCTGCAAGAGGACGATGATTGTGTCGTCTTGATGAGCGACCGTGATACCTGTTTCCTGCGTGTTGGTGCTACTGTGATCAAGCTACGGACAGATTGTCAATGCCTCCTGATGAGAGCTACTGAACGGCAGAGATGCAAATCAAAGGGGGGTTAGATGCTCTCCAGGCAGCGACGCACGTTGTGCATCTACAGAGATGGGTAGTGCATGCCTCGAATCCCGAATTCTCCAGGGTATAGCCACCCAGGGAAAGCCGGCTGAACGATGCTCGAAGAATAATGCGCCGCTGGGGAAGACGATGCATGTACCTTTCGCAGCCTCAACCTCGCCACTGCCAGGCTGGGAGTTCTCAGTTGCTCATGATATACACGATGGCGAAATACCGGTACTTGTCAATCTGCGCTCACTTCAGCGTCTGTCGTTGTGGTCAGGTTTGGTAACTCAACAAGAGACCCAGGACCTTGAACTGCGGAAACTGTTTTCCCCGTCCGTTACAGTCGGGTCTTCTACGACATGAAGGAGCGCATCTGTTCCGTGGAGATCAGTCTCATCAAGGACGCACCGATAGTTGTTGTGTATTGTCAGGAATATGCGAAGTGTCGGCGCAGACTTGACAGTACGATGGGATCGCTGACGGCTCCAGTTGCTGCAAGAGTGAAAATGGACGAGACGAGAGAATGGAAGGAGAATCGGAATCACATATTTCATTGGCGCGGACAGTGCTCCGATGCTTGCTCTGCGGCAGAAAGTCTAAAGCATTCCCTGCGTCACAGTAGAGCATTTCTAAGCCGGTCAACTTTTTTGTAGACATCCATGCATACCAGACATTGCCTCTGAGCCTGCCCACATTCCTTTTCACCCCGCAGCTCCAGTAGACTCCACAGCACGTGTCACCAGAATGTCCGACCGAAATATGCATGAGCACGACCAGCACCACGAAGAGGACGATGCTATGCTCGACCCGAACGAGGCAGAAGAAGTCATAGACCAAGATGAGGACGCAGCGATGGACTCGGGCGACGAAGACGATAACCAGATCGTGCAAGAGATACAGCTCCAGAACGACAGTGTAGCCCACTTCGACCATCACAAAAAGAGCATTTTCTGCATAGCCCAGCATCCAATACACCCAGACATTGTCGCGACGGGCGCTGGCGACGATATAGCATATTTATGGGACAGCACGCCGCCCGAGGGTCCTGTGCTACCAGCCAGCTACGAGTCAGATCCACAGCCGAGGGAAAGGCAAGGACAACAGATCCTCGCCAAGCTGGAGGAGCAAGATGAGAGTGTCAACGCCATTTGTTTCACACTACCAAAGGGAGACTATGTCGCGACAGCTACACTGGCTGGAAAGCTGAACGTATACACTACGCCGACGGGTTCCAAGCCTGCGAAATTGGTTGGCTCTGCTAAAGAGGTGGACTCGGTCAATTGGATGGTACCGTGCCCGCACAAGGACTACCCAAATACGATTGCGCTTGGCGCAGATGATGGTTCGGTGTGGGTTTACGCAGTCAACGCATCGGATCCATCGAGTCCTCTGTCGATTGTCCAATCTTTCTTCCTGCATCGAGCACCATGCACAGCCGGAGCTTGGACACCCGACGGTAAACTTCTGGCCACAGTGGCTGAAGACGGCAGTCTGTTCGTTTGGGACCCCTTCGGTGACGCTACGGCAGCGGGAGTGATGGATCCGAGTGGCAGCCAGGCGGTCTTTGGTCTCAGTGCAGTGGATGAGCGGTTTAAAGTCGATGGGGGCCTGTACAGCGTCGCAATCACCATGGGCGGCAGTCTCGTTGCTGTGGGTGGAGCTGAAGGTCACATTCGAATCGTCGGACTTCCGCGACTTGGTGCACAACCTGCCAACAGCACAGCTGGAGCAAAGGGCGCAGGCGCACGAGCGAAGGTAGGAGGAGCGAAGCAAAGCGGTACTCCTGGTGCATCAAGTACAACAAATGTTGGTGGTGCATCGGCTGGCCAAGCAGGACAGATTTTGGCGAGTCTGCAAGCCCAGAGCGACGGCATAGAAACCCTGGACTTCAGCCAACCACCCCTCCAATACCTCGCGGCCGGCAGTGTCGATGGCTCGATAGCAGTGTTCGATGTGGCACACAGCTTCGCAGTCCGGCGACATATCAAAGAGGCCCACGCCAACGAAGAAGTACCTCAAGCGGTCACTAAGGTGCAGTTCGTGAAGACAGCACTGGGAACGCAAAACGACCGAAACTGGCTGCTGACGTCTGCTGGAAACGACGGTATTCTGAGAAGGTGGGACGTTCGTGGTGGCACAGCTGCAGCCGCACAAGGTCTTTCCGGCGAATGGCGAGGGCACACTGGAGATCAACCTGATGAGAATGGTGAGAACGGAGGTGGTATTTTAGATTTTGTCCAAGGCGGTGGAGGTAAGAGAGTGATCACTGCAGGTGATGACGGTGTAGCTCTGGTGTTTGATACAGCTTGATGCAAGCACGACATGAAGAACGTGAAATACCCACAAAAGAGATCGCACCCGAGTGCAAGCTGCAGCTTACATAATCATTTTCATGTGTCTTTGATCAGTGCTTCAATATCTGCCAGAAGATAATCTACAATCGCAGCTCAGGACTTGTCCGTGCCCTCTTGTGGCACTTCGCAACTACCTACACAGCAGTTTCTGATAAGGATAGCCGTAATTGCTTCGTGTCCGTAAATCGAGCATGTAGTCGTGCTGTGGATTGTGTAAGGCATGCGCAGGACGGAGGTTGTATGAAGACCAGGAGCGCGGCCCCGAGTCTCGGCCGGAAGCTTTCTACCGAAACGTTGCACGCGCTCCCGTCTGCTGTCCAACCCAATTTGGTGCCTTCCACCACGGAAGGAATGTCACGCGCGAAAACCCGATCGCCTTCGAGGTCAAGAGCGCAGCACTCACAACGCGCCATTCCTGGAGACCTCCGGCCAGGATTGACAAGAGGGCAATCCGGAATGGGTACCGCCACGATGTATCCATACAACGGCCTCCTGCCACGCATTGCGCGCCCCACGATGGCGACATTACCGCCCACCCTAAGCCGAAGCCGAAGCCGTGTATTGGCGTCAAGCGATAAGAACACATCACAGTTGTCAGTTCTTGCGGATCGGACACTCAGGTTTCCCGGGAAGCACACGGCGCGAATGCAGCCATTCTCGGGGATCTCTCCAAGACCGGGCCTGTTGGCCATTTCATCTCTGTGAGACGCAGACTACTGCAGGCCAAGTCGTTCCCAATGTCACCGTCTCCTCCCGGTGGTCATCTGCTGTGCCGCCCGTGCGGCCGTTGAAGCAAGAGCAGAAGCTCGCAAAGCAATTGCTTGTGTTGTGTCGATCCAACCCACCCCGCCTCCGTACCTGCGCCAAGGGCATCAACCTTATCTTCCTTCTTACCCCTTACGGAAGGTAGATGTGGCTGCAGTCAACCTGCGAACCAATTGACACTCCTCCGTCACTCTTGGCCCCTTGTAGACTCCTTGCTAACTCCAAGATCGCGTCATGCTACTGATCGAAATGGCAGGTCCCACTGCAGGTCCTTGGAGAAAAGTCCAGGACCACATGCAATCAAGCAATCATGATAAGGACGACGTGGCGATCGTGTCAAGTATATGACCAAGCTTCCAAGTTGCGACGCTTGCGTCTTGCTTCGTCAACTCGATTGCTCTGACAGGTAACATTTTCGAGCTGGTGCATCTATTCTTGATTTGCATGAGGTCCATCGGCAAGACAGCAGAATGAAGAAGGCCGCGTTGTTGATCGCGCTGGGTGCGAGTTCTGCGTTCGCAGCACCATTGGAGCAGGAGAAGCGAGCAGACCATGCCACCCACAACGAACACCCTGTGCCAGCAGGATGGGTGAAGCTCAGCAAGCCGGATCCTGTAAGTGGTAGCGCAAATGAGAAGTAAGAGGAGATTTGACATTCCTACAGGCACACACAATTGAACTCCGCATAGGCATGAAGCAAGGCTCCTTCTCAGAACTCGAACGACACCTCTACGAAGTCAGCGATCCTGCCCACAGCCGTTATGGTCAGCACCTCGCGGCCAGCGACGTGCACGCTCTTACTGCGCCTCCAGCGCATGCGCTTGATGCTGTACACGATTGGCTCGGGAGCAGCAACATTCAGCTGGAGCAGTTGGAGTACACCCCGGCGAAGGACTGGATCGTCGTGGCTCTACCAGTATCCCAAGTGGAAGAGCTGCTTGACACCGAATACCATGAGTACGAGAATGCTGATGGTGATCGCATCGTTCGCACTCCGAAGTATGGTCTGCCCAAGCATTTGCACGACCTGATTGATGTTGTTGCTCCAACAAACTACTTCAGCAAGCCATCCAAGTCGGAAGGCAACGGACACTCTGACTTGAAGAAGCGTTCTTCGGATTCAAGAATAGTCGACCTCGATGCCGAGCCAGCTATCTCAAGAGCGCAATATCTCGCAATCAACGCCGCCGCCGCTTCTGGCAGCCTCAGTGCTGTCTGTAACCCGGAGCGCGTGACGAGTCTGTGCCTGCGCACGTTGTACAACACTGTCGACTACACACCCAAGGTACCAGAGCTCAACTACGTCGGTACAACGAACTACCTCAACGAGACTCCCATCTATTCCGACTTCAAAATCTGGCTTCAAAAGTACCGCACGGACGCCAATCCAGACTACAAATACAGCTACCAAGTGATCGATGGTGGCGCGGACAACCAGAGTCCTAATCCGGACATTGTTGAGGCCAACTTAGACGTTCAGGTTCGTGGTGATTACTGGCTTCACTTGCAGTCTCAGATCAACTAACGTGTACTCAGATGGTCGGTGGCTTTGTTTACCCAACCAAGTTCACCACATACTCTACGGGCGGCAGCGCCCCATACAGCCCCGACCTCGCGACCCCCACGGACACTAACGAGCCATATCTGACATGGGTAAACTACGTTTCGACCCAGCCTAGCGTTCCCTTCGTCGTCACGACCTCTTACGGTGACGACGAGCAGACAGTCCCGCAAAACTATGCCACCAGAGTCTGCGCCGAATTCGCGGCTCTCGGAGCACGAGGCGTGACCCTCCTCTTCTCCTCCGGCGACAACGGCGTTGGTGCAGATGGAACGTGCGTATCCAACGACGGCAAAAACACCACCAAATTCCTGCCTGCTTTCCCGGCCTCTTGCCCGTACATCACGACGGTTGGCGGAACTCGCGGCATCAACCCAGAAGTCGTTGCTTACGACACGTCTAATGGGTACGTCGCTGGAGGAGGCTTCTCCAATTACTTCCCGACTCCAGCGTACCAGCAGGTCGCCGTCAGCAGCTACCTCAAGAGTATTGGAAGCTTGAACAAGGGTCTTTACAACCCTAATGGCCGGGCGTATCCAGACATTGCTGCTCAAAGCTATCATTTCGTTATCACGTACAACGGCACGGATGGAGGCGTCGATGGTACTAGTGTAGCGTCGCCCGCTGCAGCTGGTGGTAAGTGATGTCGAGTGTCAGTGGAGTAGTTGGACCGTAACTGACGTTTCCAGTGCTCACCAATGTCAACGACGCGCTGCTTGCCGCTGGCCGACCACCTCTCGGATTCCTCAACCCTCTGATCTACTCTGGCGTGGGTGCAAAGGGCTTCAACGATGTTACCCAGGGTAGTGTCACTGGATGCAACACGTAAGCACTCCCTGCGCCGAGCACTGGACGTATATACTGACATCTCCGCAGAGCTGGTTTCCCAGCCAAGACATCTTGGGATGCCGCCAGCGGTTGGGGTACCCCGGACTTCAAGAAGATCCGGAGCGCTCTTGGAGTTTAATCATTATGCATTGATGAGCTGGGTATCTTCCATATCCTACGAATGAACCGCATCCTCCCTGATCGTCTTCCTGCTTACTATGCTACTGTCGATGTTGCTTCTGCTTTAGGTGCTTCTGGAATCCCTTCGTGCTCCATGCCGAACATTTGCACCAGAGCGTGTGGTGTATCAGGTCCAAATCCAACATCGACCCATTGCTGTCCGCCATCGATACCTTTCACGCCCCGTGGGAACATTTCCCTCTCGTATTCTGCGACTGCTGCGTCGATATTATCAACGCCGTGCTTGGTGATTTGCTCTGCAAGACAGTAGCTGTCCCACAAAGCCACGTTCACGCCATCACCATTCGTGACGGCCAGGTGTGCCGCATCTCCCACCAGCGTCACACCTGGAACGCTTTTCCATTTCATAGTCTCTTTCGGCAATGAGTACAAGGGCCAGATGTGGAAGTGGCCGTCGCTGTATTTGATCAGGTCGGTGTGCTTGCTTGGCCAGTCGGAGAAGTGGTTCTCTACGATCGACTGGCGCAGCTTCGCTGGATCGTCAACGAGAGCTGCATTCTCGTTCTTCCAGCTCTCCGGCATGTGTAGACCGGCAGCGATGTAGTAGGCGTCACTGCCTAGTTTCATGGCGATGATCATTTTTCGATCTCCCATACTGATGTAGTTGCCGCGGCCTGCGAGGGAGGCGGCGACGTCATAGTGTGGACTTTCTGGTTGCAGTGTTGTTGTCAGGTAGGTCACACCACTGTATTTGGGCTTATGAGGTGTGATCTGGTCGCTGAGTTAGCACATGCTACATGATGAGATGGAAATATTGGCTCACCAGACTCCTCGCTTTCGACCACGCTCCATCTGCACCAACCACCAACTTGAATCCAGACTCTACCTTACCACTGTCAAGGTGCACGACCATCGATCCATCCTCACCCTTCCGCACCTCCTTTACTTTCGACCCCCATCTCACTGCACTGGCCTCGACCGAATTCAACAGCATGCCCCTCAAATCTTGACGGTCAAACTCAGGCCTATCCTGCTCGCCTTCACCTTGCATGCTGATCACGACTTTGCCATCCTTGTCTGCAATCGTCGTCGAGACGTTCCAGCGAGCCTTGGCTTTGAAATCATCCAACAGACCGGCTTTCTTGAGAGCGAGCTGGCCTGTGTTGGCGTGAATGTCTAGAGTGCCGCTGTTTGAACGGAGGCCTTGGTGTGTCGCTGATGGGTCGCGCTCGAAGATGGTGTATGGGATGCTGGCGAGTCTGAGGAGGCGTGCGAGTGTCAGGCCTGCTGGTCCGGCTCCGAGGATGGCTATTGTGGGTTTGATTGGGGACATTGTAGAGAGATGCAAGCAAGTTCAAGTTCGATGGACCAATGAACAAGTGTGTCGCGATGGTGGAAGTTCAGCGCGGGTCTCTCTACGACGAGGTGAATGCCATCAAGAGACATGGACGGCGAGACCATCTTTATATCGACGGCGCGCCAACAACGGTCTGTCAGCGGGAACTTCTAGCTGTCCGATGTTGGGAGTCAACGTGCAGCGTGTCGGGACATAGAAGTGTGCGAGCTGAGATGGACTCGCAATGAACCAATCACGATGAGCTACTGGGCTCCACCGTGAGATCGTGGCGTCGTTGGTGGAAACGAAACGCCAGAGCATTTTGATGACAGCAACAAGCACACTACATGTACTCCTCCTACTATCTCATCACCATTATCCACGTATCGTCCAGGGCGACTCTCATCTGATGTCATCGGGCTGGCCTTCTCGCGTGTGCTTTGATCCAACGAGCCGCACCTGTAGTTCTACAAAGCTTGGGTGGTGTCCACCGCTTCAACGGGCGCGTCGCATTGCGCATCCTGAGCTGTTCGGCCGTTGACGAGGCTGCTCGGCCGATCCGGAGCCTTCGCAAAATGCATATCTGCTATGGTGTTGACCGGGAAACTACTTGTACTGAAGCTGGATCTGGATCTCGGTGTGGCAGTCCATCGCTCTGGAGATGACTTGTCTCGAGGCCGGCACGACTCTTCGGTACACCAGGGCAGCATCTGCTTCCCTTACCCCTATACACTATTCAAGCATGACTATTCACCGATCAATGAAAAGCTCCACAACCATGTCAAGTACATACCTTGCCATCTTAAGCCTTCGGGGGCTGCAAACAGATTCTGACCCCGGGCTTCATTCGTTAAGCATGCTGCTCTGTCCTTTGTGCAACGGTTTCTCGAAAAGGCTAAGCAAACACTGTGTAGTTCATATGTTCACTGACCAGGGCAGGTGACTGAGTGAATTGGGTAGGACTTGAGCACACAACTCTCAGACTGTCCCGCAGTATTTGAGATATTCGTGTTCCCGTCCCACAGCACACCTTTCCACTCCAGGTTGACGCTGCTTCCAACTCAAAGACACCCATTGAAGTAGAAATTACGACACATAACACGAAGCAAGATCGACCATACCAATAAGGCACCGCCCCAAGAAAGCAAGAATAGTCGCACTCGCGAGACCCTTCAGCAAGCTGCACCGAACTGGGCCTCATCGATCGACTCCATCACCCCTCTAAACACCGCCAACATGAGCATCAAACTCATCAGCTTCGCTTTCCTCACTCTGAGCACTCGACCAGGCGCAATGTCCTCCCCACTCAAGCAAGCCGTAATCGCTCCCAACACTGCGATCTGCGACTTCTCCCTCTGCTCGCAAGGCCATGGCGCTTCGATGGGCTGTTACAACATCAGAATCGGAAGACCTTTCATTCAAGGCGGTGGATGCCCATCGATTCAGCAGAACCTTCGCAACGGGATCACCTACTTGGCAAACTACCATTGCCAGGATGACGGATCAGGCCAAACTTCTCTCTCCTTCAACACCCCTGCGGACCCAGCCAGCAACATCGGAGCCATCGAAGCGCTCCAGAAGTCGTATCCCGATGTCCCATTTGAGTCTGAGCGGATCTGCTTGATGGATGGCAATACAGTACCAGCATCCTGGCCTCCTGAGATAACTTGTCCGATCGAGCCTCTTGACAGTGCGGCCGACGTGTCTGCGACAGCGTCTGGCACCGCGTGTGGCGCTGGGGAGGGGGTAGAGAATGGATGTGACAATTAGCTGGGAGCTTCTCGGTCATATCAGCACAAATATCACGACAGTACGAGATGTCGGAGGAGAGTTACAAGATGCAAGCATGAGTTCCCGAACGCCAAATCATCCGAACGCACTACTTAATTCAAAAAGCTCGCAACGAAGCAGATGCTTGGACGAGGATCTGAACACTACGAGCCGTACAATGGCATGGGATTGGTCTAGGTTGTTCGACATTGGCTCGCTACCGGAGTCTGATCAGCAGATTGGGTACACCGTCATAGACACGGAGTTCATAGACTGACGAAATTGCTTTTGGCAACAACATCCTTCTTTCGATGCAGTTCCCGCTCACTCTGTCGCATGCACTTTGTCTTGGATACCCTACCAACATGGCGCAGCTCGTACAATCGACAAAGAACGAGCCAGATGATGCTGGCAGCGAACAAGGGCACATCGTTCCTTGGCGATTGTGACGTTGATCTTCGATCTATCAAGGCCCCACGATCAACGAGTGGGCGTCTTGGGTGATTGCTGGGCTGTACCGTGAGACTGGATGTTCCATCTCCATCCTCGACACTCAACGAGGTAAGTTCGCGTCTTCCGATTCGATGGCTGGAGAGTTTGTTCAGTCAGAAGTTTTGGATGGAGAATGTTCCATTGTATGGTGGGGACGCGCTTCATCCGCCGAGACTTGCGTCCTGGGTCTTTACCACGATGAAGGATCATGGTGGGGGGATCTATAGAACGGCCTGCCATTTTGGCGACATGGTGAAGAGGGGAAACATGTCAGCTGAGTATCGTGGGATATCAGCGGAGGCGATGAATATTCAAGTGCCTGATGTGCGGAATGATGTTGTGATGGCAGGGCCTTCGAACAGAGTCCAGCGTGGTAACCTAGATGGTGCCCAGCGTTGTAGACGCTGTGGTGCTGATCGGTCTGGACTTCGTTAGGTGTTCCAGGTAAGCTTTACGTTGGCATAACGTCACGGATTGTAGTAGCGATGCTGCTGGACAGCATTCCAGAGCAGGATGTAGACCTAGAATGTTAGCGTAATCCCCGGTCGAGCCGTAAGTCAACTCGTGATAGCCTTCGGATAACTTGAAACGATCAGTATGGCGACAGCTCTCATTGCTCATACTACTGACCATTTCCACTACCATCTCATTTCTCTTCACCTTTGAGGCCCCAATCGTCCCCTTACTCATCCTCGTCTCACCTCTTAGAAACCTCGAATCTTTCATCAATAGTGTCCAACTGCTCCTTCAGCGGCACAACGCTCCCACCCAAGTGCTCAAGTTGACTCTCCAACAACTTTCCAACTTCTTCCTCCAAAGGATCCCCAGAACAGCAAAGATTCCACCATTTGTGCTCGAAACATGCATGTTGCGCCACATACCCGTATCGCAACTCATCGAAGTCCTGAAACACCCATCCTTTCCCGAACTGATTCGACAGCATCCGCTACCCGGGATAGACGAACGCGCGAACGTTGTTGGTGTAGCCGCCTGAGATGGCGAGGTGGTTGATGTGGTTTAGGTCGTCGTCATTGTCCTTGTCGTTGAAGATCGTGACGAGGTCGGACTCTTCCGTGCGGATACAGAAGTGCGTGGTGAGCCGGTAATCTCGGTAGGCTTCTTGGTAGTTCGTGCGGGCTCCGCGATGAACGGCGCGACAGGTCAGCAGGAGGGGTTTCACTGGTGGCTTGGAATCCGTGAGGAGGACGTAGCGCTCATCGTAAATGGCGATCGTCCCAGTGTACGAGCGTTGGTGTGAAGACTAAGTAGTAGATTGCGTTTCGTAGCTCGGGTGGCAGGCTTAGCAGGTCTTTCTTCCTGCTAGGTGGCTTGGGTGTTAGGACCAGGAAGCGATCGAAATTTTGGGGGATTCTGCAATGAGACTGCTTTCTCATTTCGGTCGATATGTGGCCGCTCGACAAGTTGTATAGTAGCACTTTCGAGGCTCGGCTGTCAGGACTAGGATGCCGTTGTCTGGCGGAGCTGGGTGCTTGTTCGTCATTTGGTTTGCGTTACCTAAGTCGGTACATCGTAGTTGAAAATGGTGAGCATGGCAATCTTCGTAGTCGGGTATCTGCATCGAATTCAGAACACACTGACCCACTTCATCATCTCCGTCCTACCGTGCGCCCATTGTTTCCTTACACCAGCTCAATAAGTCCTCTCAAACATCTTCTTCGCCAAATCCGCAAAGTCCATCCCGGTCTCCTCCTCCACAACCTCCCAAAGATTCGGCTGCGTGAAGACGGCCAACGTATTCCTCGCAATACCCCGACTCCCCTCTACCATTGGATTGCCTCCTCGCACAAAATGCGGCACAGCTCTAAACCGTCCTCTAGTAATCTTCTCCAGCGCTTGGCCGGTCTGAAAAGCGAGGCAGTCGCGCGGGATATTGACCTGCGTGGTGCGGCCGCTGCGATCTTTGATCCAGAGACCTGCTTCTGGGTCTGGGTGATTGTCAAGTTCGGGTAGATCTGGAAGTGACCCATCTTGCCCGGCCTTTGGGGGATGTGCCGATTCGTCGACGAACAAATTCGACGTCAGTCCAGTCAAAGCACCAAGATCTACATGAGTGCCACACCAACCGTCGTCGGTCTTTCCCAAAGCCGAGTCCGGGCGACCCTGCGCAGCTCGAGAAGGAGGTGGTGGGAAGTAATGTAACAAGCGTGCCTTCGTGCTGATGCTGGTCTTCACGATGTTTTCCAGAGTCCCAGCTTTATATCCTTGGAGACTCGCAACTCCAAATCTATCGCAGCTTCGGGCGACAAGGGCAGCAACATCAATGATAAGTCGACACATTTCCTCGAAAGTACTGGCGAATCCTGGGAGCACGCTTTCATCGGGCCAGACATTTTCTAACGTCATGTCCGGGAGATCAGGATACAGTGTTCTCGCCTTTGCTTCCAGTTCGGCGTTATGAATAGGTTGGCCATAGTAGGAGCCTTTGTTCAGATCCGGTAGACCAGAATCGAGTTTCTCCTTGCCGTGGCTCCAGCCTACGTTGTACCTCGCTTCCGGCCTCTCAACTTGAGCCAGTTTCTCGGCAGGGAGGTCGGCGAGATAGCTGCTCAGGCTGAGCAGTTTTCGACGAAGAGCTGCAAAGGCCTCTGGCAAGTCTTTGACGAGTATTATGCCCAGCGAATCTGGTCCAAAGGCTTGTTCCAGAGCCTCAAGCGAGACATTGCCGTGTTCGAGATCCTGGAGACTTACGGTGATGACTGGAGGTCGAGTATAAGAGCTGGTACTTTGAGTCATCCTGCTTCGCGATAGAACGTGAAGGCCGAGAAACAGAGTATTGAATGAAGTGTAGTTGATAGCGCTTCTTAGTATCGGCTGGCGGCTTGAGATGATCCGAAACGAGGTTGAGGATCGGAGCTGGCCGAAGAGGTCTCTGGGTCGGCGCAAGGAGGGAATCTACAGGTTGCAGAGTAGATTCGCGTACTATGAGATGAGTGGACGCAGTCACAGCCATCGGTTACAGCACGAACAGCACGGGTCCGAGTCTGCTGCCATTCTTGCTGACGGAGACACAAGTCGCGCAGATCTCGTTTCGTGAGGACAAGCAGGCTCCTCCATGGCCAAGATATAAAGAACTTCAACGAATGGTTCGACTAGTATCTGGGGTATCTGCGATCTACCCGGCCCGGCGCCATGAATTCCACTGCCATACCAAGAGGCATCTTTGAGCACCCAAACACCTACGCTAAAATCGAGACATCCCGTCACATTACATCCAAAACCAGCGTCCTCTTGGATCGCAATTGCTTTTTGCAAGCTCATACTCCTAGTCCATCTCTCCAAAGCATAGCATCCGAACTTCACAATCTTCACTCCCACTGGCAACACGACTGTCACTGAGCCATGCGCAAGTCACAGGGCCTTGATGGCCAGTGAACGTCCGCTCGCATTTCCCGGTTCTGGGGTCCCAAATCTTCATCATCCGGTCTTCGCTTCCCGAAATGAGGCGAAGGTGATCTGCAGCTAGCGCCCAGATACCCTCAACATGGCCGAAGAACGTCCGGATGCATGCTTGTGCGCGCGGCATGTGCGAGTTGGTGAGCGGATCTGTAGGTATGATCTCAAAGTCTGCATTTGGCTGAGGCGACGGCTCGCGGCGCTGGGAAGGACGAAAATGGGTGTCCCATAACCTGATAGTCGAGTCCAAAGCGCCGGTAAACATGTATCGCGGTGGCGCGGGTCGGCCGCAGTCGTTGGGCCAGAAAGGCTCGGACATGATAGCATGACTGTGGGTGTTGTCCTGGTGGGATGCGGCAATGGTCACCGAGCTGACGCTACTGTCATCGTCGTCTTTCTCGGGCGACCGTCGGACATCGTCCATCTCAAATTCGACTGGCATTGGCACGACTTGTTGCACTTGGCCAACGTGGCCTTCAAAGACTCTGATGCACTCCAAAGTATCCAAGTCCCAGAGCCTGACGGTCAAATCGTCCGATGCCGAGAACAAGGTCCGTGATGGCTCATCGATGCGAACGCAGTTGACCCAATCACTGTGGCCTCGAAGCAGATAAGTCGACTTCTTCTCGGAGTCCCAAACGCGGATCATCTTGTCTCGGGAGCCGGTCGCCGTGTAACGTGCCGTGAAATGTAATGCGATGATGCCGTCGTTGTGGGCAGGAAATGTTCGCACCAGCCTGCCCGTCCTCCAGTCCCACAACCGCAGCGTAGAGTCGAGACTGCCAGTCATCAACTTGTTCGTGTTATTATCAAATTGAAGACACCTAACCCCACTAGTATGACCAGTCAAAGTGCGAAGGCATTCTCCTGTGCTAATATCCCAGACCTTGACAGTGGTGTCGTACGAGCCTGTGATGAGAGTGTTCTCGTCGAACTGCAGACACATGACACCGTTGGTGTGGCCCTTGAAGACCTTGGTGCTGCATCTGCCATACTTCCAGGCAGTGCCGACCTTGAACCTGTCCTTGTAAACGTCCTTCCAGGGACGCTTCCGAGGAGCAAAGTACGCATCGTTACCATGAACACCTGCGTATCCTTCTTGCGATGAAGTGGAGCAGTGCCGCTTCACCACCTCTGGCGACTGCGACCCTTCGAGTGGACGCTTACAGCCAGCACCGGAGCTCGACTCTGCTTGCGGCGCTGGTGGAAGCAGGCTGTCCTCGGGTATTGGTGTGATGTTCGGCGACCATTCGTTCATCCCTCTCCCGGACGCTCTCAGCTGGATCTGCCTCTTTTCGATCCTTAATCTCTTTCTCTCCAGCAATGGCAGTCCCCATCCACACTTTTCACACTTCCGGTCAATATGCTGTTCGCACATCTTATGCCACACCACATCATCATCTGCCAGCTCTCGCCATCGTTGACTGACTTGGGCGGCTTTGCAGAGGGAGGTAGTATCGAGATAGCACAAGATCTTGAAGCCCAATTCCGGAGGAAGTGCGGCTAGGAAGTCGATCTTGATGAGGTCGCGAATGTTGGCCGAGATGAAGGATAGCTGTGGGAAGCAGCACTGTGTAAGGATGCCCTGAAGCATCATGTTACGGTGCTTGGCAGGCGCAGCAGAGAAGAGGGACCAGACGTGGGAGATGGCTTGCTGGTCGGACTGCGATAGTGTGGCCAATTCATTCTGTAGCTGGTCCATGGACGGCTCATTTGCCTGACGACGGCACTTGAGATCTGGACGATGTCGGTAGCAGAACTTGGTGTTGACCTTGGAGGCTTCGTGGTGGAGGTGAGGGTTGGTGGATTCGCTGGCGTTGGTAGGGTTGTATTGTATGGGGATGTGCTCGGAGAGGAAGGGAGCGACTGTCATGTCGGCATGTTTTGAGGTGGTGTGCATCATGTTGATGTTGTGCTCTTCGCCATCGCCCTCCTTGCGATACTCGCTCCTGAGTGAGCCGTCGTGTTTGTGATTATGGCGGAGTAGCTCGCTATGGACGTGCGCGCTGCCTAGAGCAGCAGATCCAAGGGACGGGGGAACGGGGTGGTCATCGTCGGCGGCGGTAGTTGGCTGTTGCTGAGGCAAGATATGAGCCTGGGACATGGTGTGACTGCGCACTGGATTCGACCATTGCTCGTGTGCGTGATCCGGCATGTTGACGGGATGGCGTGATCGCATGGCCTTCGTAGATAGTCGTCCCGTCGTGTGCTCTCATCGGACGGCGGTGACGAGCTCGTCAGAGCTCAGACACTGTCTCTGCGGCTATCCTTGGGCTGGAAGAGAGTTGTGGACGGGGAGGGATTCGTAGGCGGTCGTTGGCTGTTTCACAGAGCCGGTGTCGTCGGTGACACGGGGCTGCCGTGGTGTGATTGCAAATTAGGACGGTCGCAAGAATTCCCCTCGTGGACTGCGTGCACCAGCAGGTGCTGTGGATAGCAGAGCGGCGATTCGCACGCCAGTTGGTATGGATATGATGTGCTCCGCAGCGTCGACAGGGCAAGTCAGAACTTCGGATGCTGCTCGCAACACGGCACTGCGATGGCGCGACCGAGCTAACAACCAAATGCCCGACGTCGATTGGCTGAGGCGAGTGCGGACAGGACAGTCTTTGTTTGGAATGTGTGAAGCCACGTTTACGGGCTGTCTTGAAACGTAGTCGCATGCACTCCTCATAATTACTTCGATTCATCTTCATCTCCAATTCTCCATACAACGAATGGGCCCAACAGAATCGTAAAAGTGAGGAGAAGTTGTGCTACCATCGCTGGGGGCCGCGATCACGTGTGACATGAACCCTGTCATCGTACCACGCTGCCGGGCCGACCGCCACTTCCGTTTCCTGGAGAAGTTCTTACCTCATCTGAGTCATCTCTCCAGGGCTGTACAGCCGGGCCGGGGCCGGGACCGGGGCCGGGGGCTGCACCTGCACCTGCATGCTACCTCCTAAGGGAGCCGGTGATATGGTCGTCGGTGAACCTTCTCCAGTACATGTACGCCAGAGTCGACACGCACCGTAAAAACGCCATCGCCGTCGCCATCGCCATCGCCGTCACAATCGTGGTACCCTCCCTGTTCGTTAGCCACGCCGACACCGACTGCAACATCCATCGGCTGACCATCGGCCTGCCGAAGTCTGCGCAGAAAATGAAGGATGAGCACTTCAGATTCTTCCTTGTCCAGCTCACCGCCTCCGCCAGACTCACCAGAGGCAAGCTATGAGGGCCCGCCGACCCTAGAGCGCTTAGTGGTCCATTTTGTCTCTGCAAAAAGGTCCCTTAACTCCACCAGCTATGTCTTCCGTGCTAACGAGCTCGTAACGAGCTCGCGATCTCTCGTCGAGGAGATTGCTGTGCTGAACGCCAGGAATGCGTTTGCGAAACGCGGTCTGGACGAGCAGGTAGATACACTTGATGCCATTCGAGACGCCATTGTCGATGATGGCGACAACGTGTCGGAACAGTTCGACGCCACTCTCGCCGACCTCGATAAGGCGCATATCAGGTTGGAGAAGACCCTGAAAACGCTGCGGAAGATTGTGGTGCGAGCCAGCCGGGCCGACGAGGAAGCAAGTCAGGAGACCGCTTCCGAGAGTGCCATCGCAGATCCTCAGCAGGGTGAACAGAAGACACTGTTCGACTTCATCGACGAGGAGAACCACGAAAATCTCCTCAGCTCGCTACGCGCTCTGATCGATTGTTACCATGCCGCTCGTCACGAGCTGGACACCAATCTGCAGACGTTCGATGACTCCTTGAAGTCCATGTCAGAACAGCTTATCAATTCACCCGACGCCACAGCAGGGCCTAACAAGCCTACCATCTATGATGAGCCACCGGCCACCATTGAACAGCTTTTCCGCGGCATGGAGGATCACGCCACTGAGATGGCGTCCAGTCTGCAGAATTTGGTACAACATTACGATATCTGTGTGACCGCACTGAAACACACGGAAGGCGGTGGTGAAGCCGCAAAACAAGCCATCGACATCGCAGAGCTAGCTAAGGGCACTTCTTTGGGTGCCGAAGAGAGTTTGTATGGCAAGACTGCTGCAGAACCGATCTCGGAAGAGGAACGTGCGGAGATGCTACGGATCATCGACAAGGACTCCTTGGAAGTCGAGGATGTCACGGCGGAGATTCGGGATCGCGCCAACGAGATGGAGAGCCACTACCGGGAGCTATCAAAGCATGTCAGCGGAGGTCGTCTGCGCAACAAGACTTTGCGCAATGTGTTGAAGGCGATGCACGAGATTCGTGCTGCTATACCCGGTCATCTCAGCGCAGCAGCAGAGTTTCGCGAGTCGTGGACTGGCATCAATGGGGAAATATCGGGCAAGACCCAAGAGCTGGCGGATCTCAGCGTCTTCTACGAGCAGTTTCTCTCAGGGTATGGCAAATTGCTGAAGGAGGTGGAGAGACGTCAAGCGAGCGAGTCACAGATGAAGAAAGTGGCGGACCGGGCGACGCGAGACCTCGAGAAGCTTCACGAGACTGATCGTATAGCACGAGAGGAATTCATGGAGGAAGTGGGTGAAGTTCTGCCAAGCGATCTTGGGGAATGGTATGGCCTGGGAGTCGACGCTACGTGGTGGGAAGTCAGCGCTGTTGTGCAGGAAGATTGATTCAGGAGTTGGCGAGCATGACGAATGATGAACTTCGATCTCATGATGCACTGTCCGCGGAGAACACTCCTACATCCGAACACTCGGATGATTTGCTTAGACACAAAGCCCGTCTACGGGGCGCTTGGCGTGTTGCTGGTGACTGCAGGCGAGATTCAAACATGCGATCATGATAGACATGATACAGATCTTTCCATTCTTGGTCATTGCATTCTTCTCAAGCAAATGCTCGCAAGATCGGAATCAGATGCTTGCGAGAGGAATCACATGTCTGCTGCCGATCTTTCACTTGAAGCCTGACCTACAGATTCTTGTTTGTGACGAAGTATGTGGCGTATCTACCAGTCCGGGCGAGAGACTGTTGCAATGAATTAGGCACTCGCCCTGTAGGGGAGTCGTAATCTCGTTGTATGCTGATGCAATTCTGCTGGCAGCTGAGCGCGCTCCTCGCTATATCCGAAGCTGTGGCATCGACATTCAATAGCTTGTGAATCATGGTGGGACCGCTTCATACCCTTCGTAGCCTCTGGCACACCTCCTGTATCTTCCGCAGCATTTCCTCGCCAACATTGATTCGCGGCATCATTTCTAACCTTTGGTTCTACTCCAATTTCTCCCCAGTCCTCCTCAACCCCCTCCCCGCTGTCCGCGTTCCATCGCTCTCTCATCCTCCTCAGCACCGCGACTGCCTCGCCTATCGCCCGGACTCCCATTTTCCCGTCTTATATCCAGTCCTCCCTCCCCGCATCGGGCAGAATCCTCTTGATCGCATGCAACGCAGCAAAAACTGGCGCGTCGTGCTTATCACCCAGCATTCCCAGCATCTCGACATGCAGCACTCCCCGACCCTTGCACAACTTGGCCCTTTGACACACTGGGACGATGCCGCATTTGAGTATGCTGTGGGATGGTGCTGAGTTGGTGTTGCCATCTTCAGTGCATTTGAGGCAAGGGGCGGTGAATTTTTCTTCGAGGCATGACCAGTGGGCGAGGGTCGTACGGTGGGTAATACTCAGAGCGGCCTCGGGGTTCTGTGGAATCGACTTTGGGAGGGAATGTAGCTCGACGGGTGATATGTTGTGTTGGTGGTGGTAGGTTGTGGCGGTATTGCTCAGAGCTGAGGGCGACGGTGACACTTCACGGTGGTAGTGCTCCAGCGAAGATGAGCTTCGAGGCTGGGAGTTTTGAGCGTGCACGGAGAAGTTGTGGTGCGAGTCGTGGCGGATATGGTTTGATGAGTGCATGTCGTGTCGAGTTGGAGTGTCGTTGCATGTGCGGAAGTTGCTTGCCGCATTTGAATGGTAGCAGTCCGTGCTTGGATGTGAGTTCGAGGCTGAGGCCAACGGCTGATCGTTGAACTTGTTGTGTGCAAGTGGTGGCTCTATTGCGTCGTGTCCGCTAAGTTGATATGTGGCTTCGGTGCCAGAATTTTCCATCTGATTTGTGTCCTTGCGAGCGATGTGAATCCCAGCTTAGTGACTCGAGTGAATATTCGCAAATCCTGGTCATAGCTTCGCATCACATGCAAAAGTATTGAGGGTTTATGTTTTGACCCACCACCATCAACACAACTCAACAAGGTACGCGAGTCGAGACTATTCTTCTCACACTCAAAGCGTCGCTTCATCGTCATCAATACGTTTTACTCGCTGGTAACTCAACTGGGGCTCTCCCACTCGAAAGCTCCGCCCTCTGCACAGGCGTGGTCATCTCATGCACAGACCCATACGCAGGTGCTTCGACCGGATCCTTGCCCTCCAGCTGGCCATAGCCGTTATGGCCGTCCATCTGCGCGACACTGCCTCTCTTGCTCTTGCGCTTCCTTATCGCATAGTACGCCACCAGCCCGCCGGCTATCGCCAGGACTACCAGGACGCCAACAACAACACCGGCTATGGCACCGCCGCTTAAACCGCTGCCGCCGCGGTCACTGTCGCGTGAGGCCGAGTCTGAAGAGGAAGTTGAGTTATTCACGTTGGGAAAGCCGTTGGTGGAATTCGCGTTGGTGGTGTTGGTCAACTTGTCTAAAGGTGCTGGCGATGGTGGTAATGGAACCGACGCGCTGCCTGGATTGAGTTTGTTTGCTCTCAGACAGTTCATGAAAGACTTCGAATAGGACAAACTGACGGGTCGTGCTGCGTCGGCGATCGGGAAATAAGCGGTCAGTAGTGGAGTGACGAAGTAGTTGGCAAGGTAGTAGTTCACCTGAGCGGAAGAGCGTTAGCCACACTTTAACAGCGCGTGGCAATCTTTCAGAGGCTGCTACTGTGCCGGAGATGCAGCGCATGTGTCGGGATTACTCACTTGAGTGGCGTCGCCTATCTGAGACCACAAGAGGCTGTATGTGTCGTTCTCGAATCGGCATTGCGACTTTGCTAGCAGTGACTGAGGGCCGGTAAGAGCTGGATCAGGTCAGTTGAATTTCCACACAACGAGCACAACATGTCTGATGTACACACCTCCACCCAATCCTGGTGGACCGCCGTATACCGTGATCGGAGGATTCGTCTCGAAAAAGACCTTGCAGGAGCCTGGAAAATTCTGCGTAATGTGAGCTGCCAGACTGGTGCATACTCCCGGTAGAGAATTGGTGCTCAGGTTGCTAGTGGATCCTGATGTTATGGATGCCGTCAACTGCTGGCTGTAGGAGTCCGTCACACCGAGAATGTCGTTCACACATGCCTGGTCCAAGGTTTCCAGACATTGTCCTTGATCGGATTGGCCGCGCTCGTACGTATTGACCGTCGGTTGAGACACCCAGAAATAGCACATGTCATATCCGAGCCTGAAATTGTCTGTGTAATTGACGCCATACGTATTGAACCACAGTGACAGTTCTGTCTGGTTTCTGCCGAATGTGCTGTTTGCAGGCTGGTAGGCAGTGGACGCCCAGGACACGTTGGCATTCGTTCCTCCGACATTCGGGTTGAAAGATATGATGCCAGTCTTGTAGTTGTGTTAGTGAACATAGCTTTTATAGGTTTCAAGAACTAGCACATACCGCGTTGGCATCTGCAAATGTGCGATTACACAAGTCTGTGTAGTAGTTCGATTCTCCCTCGCTCGTGGTGCCTGGCACACCGCTATTGAGCTGGCCAACAACGGCTTTCAGCAACAACGCGTACAGCAGCGAGCTGTACATGTTGATCGAGCCCCAGCAGACCAAACACGGGTTCGTGATAGAGGCTGGAAGGATGAGAAGGGTTATGGGTGGTTTGAGATCCTACATGAGGATGTTGGTCAGCGCGGAAACAGGGCGTGCCAACGTCGTTCCTGTAGCATTTGCGCCGCTCCACGCCCATGGCCTTCTTATTCAGCTTCTGTAATAGTGATTGGGGCTATCGTTGTCGCGCACTTGCTAGTGCGCTATCGCATTGAACTTTCTTCCAGATTGCATGATACTGTAGGCGGCACGCGTCGAGAGCCTCGAAGCATCGAGGGGACCTGTGGCCCGTGGTTGACGCCGTGTGACTGCAATCAGGTATCGCGCTGCTCTGTTCAGTCAGTAGGTTATCCTGTCCCGATTCCGCAATGCTAAAGGACATTGTCAAACAGCTGTATAGAACATTCATCGTTTGTACCGCGGCATGTCAGGCGCCCGCGGCGCGATAGCGCAAAGTATGCACAGCGTGAAGGATCACCATGGACGATGCGTTTGGTCCATGGTAGCGAAAACGGTATGCCGCTGGACGATCCTTCGGCAAGTTCGAAAGAGGCATTTCTCTGACGCTAGGCTACCTCGGAACATACCGGCGATGCGATCGCTGGATGACAGCACACCGTCATACTGATAAAACGAGGTTGGGCGTTCACTCTGATGATAATTCTGCGCCTTACTCGCTCATGCTCCATTTCCGTCTTTTGATGAGAAGCTGCCCAAACCTCGTCGTCCTGTCACAGCATCTACTAATGCGTCCTTTGTTGGCGTCGGCAGGTCAGGTCGATAGCCATCGGGGACTGTTGCATGCATGTACGCGGGCATTGCTGAAGAGACATGCCGCTCAGCGTGGATTTCGTTTCTTGTTGCGCGGCGATGACTCCTTCGATCCAAGCTCTTGCGCGTAGTCAGGGGTCGTGCTCGACTTGTCGCAGGACGACCGACGATGGTATTGCCTTATTTGCTTGTCATATGTATTGGTACTCTGGGGGCGTGAGACTGTGGCCAGCCGGAGACGTCTGCGCTCTGTCCTCGGCCAAGTCCTCTTACCTGCTCCCCTTGCTTGCTTGCCCGACAGTCCTTCCCTCGATACTTGCTCACTGATGATTCTCTCCGCTGGCTTCGTCTTGTGCTGCAGAATCTTAAATGGGTGATCTGGTTGTATTAGGGATATGCGGCGCACTTCTTCATCTACGTGTGAGCCAGCTACGTTGCGCGGTCCAACGATCGGGATCCTAGGGTCCGACCACACTTCAGAATCGGCCACAAGTGCCATCGTCAGCATCGTCAGACATGACGCAGGGATGAGCCAACCGTTCGAGTGTGTCACCCGATCGTCGCGCTCGAGTTCCTCATTCGAGGCCACCGCACTGGACGTTGAAGACATGTTGTATTGCCTGGCAGCCCGCACCTTCTCAGTCACCAATTTGTCAATGAAGACCTTGGTCGTGGCGATCTTGTTTTCTTTGCAGCGGAGTCGGCCAAGGAAGCCGCGATACCGTCGCTGTGTCCAATGCCACGCTGCCGGCGGTATTGCTCAGCCCATGCGACGTCTACTAATATGGTCGCGCAGCATCTTCAGTGTCCCTCTTGGTGAAGGCTTCGGTCCGCTAGGATATGTGATCCTTCGCTCCTTAACAGCTGATGGGGCTACGGGGCGTTCTCTCATGGCCGTAACGATCTGGCATGGCGCTGACAAGTGCTACCTGCGTATGGATTGCTAGCATAGCATCGAGGGCTTGATGGTTGCCTACACGCCATCACCTTTGGTCGTGGGCATAAAGGCTCCAGCTGTCACGACACCCACCACGCTCATGATTGTAGCTTCGGGAGCAGCATCGGTGAATATGCTCATCCGATGTCTGTACCGGGAGTCGCCTCCGGCTGGAGCGACAGGATCCATGTAAAATCTTAGACGTCAGCGAATAGCATTGTAGAAGGCCTGGTCGAGTCGGGCGTTAGCAGTGTAGTTGCAGCACAAATATCAGCCGGGACTGTGTCCGATGCTGACTCTCATTCGCTCGCATGCACCACGATCCCGACTGGACAATGGGTGTCATGCAGATCGGAGTGCTCTCCTAAAATGTCTCATCAGCGCAAGGCTGTGCATGTTGGTGAACCGGTGAGTTTGGCAAATGGATAGCACGAACAGGGAGCTTGGCTGGTCGTGTTCGCCAAGAACAATAAGACGCCGGCGTGATGTGTCGAGCGACGCCCGCATTAACGATTGGGCCTAGGAGGAGTGTGGTCAGGGAGTGGCGATGCCCGGATGGTCGCGTTGATACTGCCGGCTGTGACCGGTTTCCAAACCAGTACTGCCGCCGCGGCCATATCCGCGTGTCAACGCAATCGAAGTCAAACGCTGCTACGAATGATATGCTAGCGGATATCGAAGAGCTTACCAACAACACGAAACGCACCATGAGCGGAAGAAATCGCCATAGCAACGAGGCTTGGGAGCGATTGGGAGCGGAAATCAGCAATTGAAGTGCAGCAAGAGTGCTGGCTGAAGGCACCATCCATATGGGTCGTGGATGGTGTAAGTGGTGATCACAGAGCTGTGGTAGTCTAGCGGGTGTCGACTGCTTGACGCAACCTGCCGAAGCCACGCGCCGCAAAATGTTCCATGTACTGTAGCTGGCGTTGTTGGCGTTGTGCTTGCTAGCAGCCGTTTGCGGTTATCTCAGCAGGCATGCGGGTACGCGTGCATGGGTGACGGTCGATGGATCGCGGAGTTAACAAAGAGGACGACAGCAGCGCATATCGTACTACAGCGTCGACAATGACAATGAAGATAGGGAGGTAGTGGAGACGAACTTGTCGAAGGATTCACATCCTGGCAGCAGCGCTGCGCCGCGAAACTCATCTCGGAGCCACGACCGTCGCGCTGGGTCGAGCTGATCGCTGACTCATCCTAAACTTTGCACGTCAATCGTGAGATCATCAACTTTGACATGTGCGTGTCAATCAGTACGTGTACCTAGGCTGGACGATCGAGCACTGCCACCCCTTTGCAACAGTCCCACCATGGCAAGCAACACGGTCTGCTCTACCTGCCTGCGGGCCATGCGCCGACAAGCTCGCCTCTCCATCACCAAGGGCGCCCTACCACAAGCGGCACGATCGCTCACAACCTCTCGCCGCGTGCGCGCCCAAGAACTGCCCAAGACATCCCGTCGACCTCCTCCTCCCGCCGAATCGCCCTTCACCCAGACCACGCCTCCCGGTCCACAAGGCAACAACATTCCTCCCCCCGGCTTCAAAGACCTCGCCGCCTCCCTACGCAGAACATCTCGATCCACCACGGAGCCATATGTCGCCTATGGAGGCACAGAAGATCTCTTCCGCCAATGCAGCAGGCAGTGCTCTTACACGATCCCGTCCGCGCTTGCGGAGAAGATGGAAGATCGCGTGCCACCCATGAACGCAGCCGGCGATCATCTTGGCGAAGGGTCTGGCTGGTGGCTAGAGAGCAAGTCAAAAGGAGGGCTAGGCTTGGAAGCTACCTTCAACAGCTGGGCACAGGTCTTGTATCTGCACATGTGGATGCTCACCGTCAGACTGAGATGCTTTCCAAAAGAGTATGTCAGAAGCTGGGAGCAGAACTTGCTCGACCACTTCTTCTACGCAGCAGAAGATCGCATGGCCACCTGGCATGGCATGTCAGCAAGAGGTGTCAGGAATAAGAACTTGAAAGATCTGTGGCTGCAATGGAGAGGGTGCCAATTGAGCTATGATGAGGCGCTTGCCAAGGAGAGCGATATAGTTATGGCTTCGGCAATTTGGCGGAATGTCTTCAAGGCGAATGAGAACGTCGATGTTGCTGATTTGGCCACTGTAACGGCATACACAATGCGTGAGCTGCAGAGACTGGGTAACATGACCGATGCGGAGATCTCGGAAGGGAAGGTCAACTTCGGCGAGCCGAGGTCCATTACAGAGATTCTCTCGAAGCAGAGTCCGGCCTTCAGACAGCATTTCACAGCAGATGAGTTGAAGGCACCAGAGCTCAGTGGCCAGCCATGAGGGCTGAAGTCTACCTGGGCAGTCAGTCGTTCATCTACCAGTCTCTAGGTTGAGAAGCTCCATCTGAGATACGACTGGAAGGCGCGACAAAAAGAGAGAACTACTGTATAGTATCTGTACATAACACAAAAGACGAAAACGTGGCCGTCTGCAGCGCTCTGGCTCGAAGACAACAGTGCAGCAGGCGCCAATTTGTCATTCTCGCTCAAGCTCAGTCACAAATGCAAATATACCTCACCACTATTGAGCGCGCGGATGTCGACAAAGTACCGCCTCCTCTTCGACCCTTCGAACTGTACTGTACAGCACAACGTACGAGGACAAATTTTGCAGATCTTCGGCCGAACCCGGAACGCACATGCATGCTGGCCACGAACATTGCATGTTGCCTCGCAAGGAGACGATTTGCGATGGCACTCACAGAGCCCAGCACGTTCAAGTAGACATCAAACCCATCCTTTGCCGTCCACCGCTGCAGCCAGAGCTTACTCTCAGATCCCCCATAAAAACACATCGACGCTCGGAGGGGACAATCTTCACAACCATGACCCCAGACATAGAAAAGCACGCTCGCAAAGAATCGAATGCGAACATCTACAACTTCCGCTACCTGCGCCCCTCCGGTAAAACAACTCGCGACTCAGCAGGTCGGAGGACAATCATACTCCTCAATGACCACACCGGGGACGAGCTCACCAACAGCGAGAATATCGATCATCACTTTGATCATTGCGATCAAGCCATAACAAATCGGTTCCAGCATGACTTTCATTCGTTGGGGGCTTGGTATTATTTTGACGATTATCCAGAGCAGACGAGGGTGACGTTGCAGGCCTTGTGGTTCCCGGTGTTGGTGGGGTGGTGCGTTTGGATTTATACGAGGGTGAGGTGGGAGCTTTGGTGGAGGGAAGGGGGGGCGTGATCTTTTGTCAGTGCCCCGCTGGACCCAGCTATACAACATACAAACGGGATCTTCTCACTCATGACTATTCCTGAGTCTAATGCTCGCCGACATATCCACATCCAGCACACACGCGCGTGGTTCATCTCTCACGTGCTGGGGACAACTCATCGTCCACTGCTCTTCTCCTTCCCTGCGCAAAGTGAGCGCATGTACCTCCCCACGCCGGATCGCAACGACTGTGCCTCAGCATCTCGTGCTGATGGCGGCAGTACTAGGCGCATGCCGGGATATGACCTCTTCACATAGTCCATACATATTTCATCCGCTTCTCATAGCTCTCCTAGGTACTGCCTGCAACGTGGCCACCAGCTGGTGGATCAGGGCTGCCAGATCCGACACCTGGAATGGGAACAGCAGGAGGAGGTGGTGGTGGAAGGTATGAGCCGGGCTCCGGCATCTTGACTGGCGTAGTGACATCCACCTGCGAGTCAGCGGTCAGTACAAGTGGCGCACCTGAGCTGGTGGAGCCGCTCTCGAGTCAGCGCTCTTGGGCTTCGCCACCCCCTGGCGGACTCGACTCAATGGACAACGCAGCTTTGATGAGAGCTTCACTTACTTTGATCTTGTCGGTCAGCTTTTCGCCCCTCACAACCTTTTCAATTTCTTCCTTGTTCAAGGTCTCGTATTCCACCAGTGCATTGGCTAGGCGTTCCAGACCTTCTCTGTTCTTTGTCAAAAGGTCGATGGCGCGCTTCCTTCCATCCTCTACAAGTCGTCGCACCTCATTCTCGATCTGCTGTTTGGTTTCACTCGATAGCCTATCAAAGTTGTTCGCCAGATCGATGTTGCCGAGTGCCTCACTCATGCCCGCCCTGGTGACCATGGAGTATGCGATTCGTGTAGCGTTTGTGATGTCCGAGCTTGCACCTGTCGTTACATTGTCGGGGCCATAGATCAGCTCTTCCGCAACCTTTCCGCCCATGGCCACGTCGATCTGTGCCATCATTTGCCTTTTCGATTCCGAGACTTGATCCATCTCAGGGAGCATATATGTTATGCCCAACGCGTGACCTCGTGGCATGATGGTCGCCTTGTACAAAGGAGTGGAGTCTGCTGTAAGCAGGGCGACGAGAGCGTGTCCACCTTCGTGGTAAGCTGTCATGACCTTGTCCTTCTGCTGAATGACGGCACTTCTGCGCTCAGCGCCCATCATGATCTTGTCCTTTGCCCACACCAAGTCTACCTCCGTGACCTTCTGTTGCTTCAGCTTCGATGCGCGAACGGCAGCTTGATTGACCACATTCTCGAGCTCCGCGCCTGAGAAGCCTGGACAACCTCGTGCGATGGTTGCAGCGTCAACGGCAGGATCAAATTTGATGTTGCGCATGTGGTGCTTGAGGATGGCAATGCGGCCTCGAACATCGGGAAGTGGTACGGTCACGTTACGGTCGAAACGTCCGGGTCGGGTCAAAGCCTTGTCGAGAGATTCTGGGAAGTTGGTAGCACCAATGATGATGACGCCGGAGTTCTGATCGAAGCCGTCGAGTTCGGTCAGAAGCTGATTGAGCGTTTGCTTGGCGTAAGCAGCGTCTCGTTCGTGGCGCTTGCTGCCTATGGCGTCTAATTCGTCAATGAAGATGATAGCTGGGCTCTTCGCGCGGGCGTTGGTGAACAGATCGCGAACACGTTTGGCGCCGACACCGACGTATACCTCGTCAAATTCAGATCCAGACATGTAAAAGAATGGCACGCCAGCCTCGCCAGCGACAGCACGTGCCAGGAGGGTCTTTCCGGTACCTGGAGGACCAACGAGCAAGACACCCTTCGGAAGCTTACCACCCAACGTGCTAAATTGATCTGGAGCCTTCAGAAAGTCGACCAGCTCCTGAAGCTCTTCCTTAGCCTCGTCACAGCCTTGCACGTCGGAGAACTTGGTTGTCTGCAACTCGGGCTTCGCTTCCGCATTCTGAGCTCCACCCACCTTCTTCAGCACTCCAGTTGCCTCAATGAGCAGTGTGAAGACAACCAGCGAGCAGTATGCGATCAGACCGAAGACCAGGAAGAATCTCACCCATTTGAAGATGGTGCTGGCCATGCTCTCATCGACCACGACGTACAGTGGCTCATTCTTGGCGCCGGATCCTTGTCTCGAAATGCTGACATTGCCGCCCTGCGTCTTTGCTGATACCGCTTGCCCGATAGCCTGTAGTTGTTCGCTGCTCATCGTGTTGCTGTTTCCCGCAGGGATTCTTCCTGCCATGGCGCCCAAGCCACCAGCTCCGACTTCTGCGGCACCCATTCGCTCGAGAGCCTTTTGATAAGCCTGATCTGTGGCGGAATTCGTTGCGTAGCGGCCGGCGTTGTATCTTTCAACGAGAATTTCGGGCATGTTCGCACGCAGCAAAGCCTGGTAGAAGCCATTCTGGGCAGTGGCGCTGGAAGGGTTGTTGTTCGCCTGCTGCTCCATCTGGGCGAGGATGTTTTGATTGGGCTGCGCATTGTTGCCATTGCTACTAGCACCCCAACCAAAGATAGACCTTTGCTGACTGAATCCAACGAAGCTCGTCGTCGTAGGTGCGCGGAAAGTGAGTGGGCCAAAGCGTGATGTCGTAGACAAACATCTTGAGGCGGGCGAGGTCGGTAATGAGGAGAGTATTCTGCGGGAAGGCAAACCCAGAAGCCGCGGAGAGCTCCTCATCGGACTCTTGCCGACTGTTCGACCCAGTATCGCTGTGGCCGCCTGGCTCATGCTGCCAGGCGCGAAAGCCATTGTCGTGGCGCGGTGTAATGATGCGGACTCGCCGCGGGCTTTGATGAAGATCGCAGTGACAAGAAGGTCAACAACGCCGTCTCAAACGAAACAATGAAATCTGTGGTGCCGCGCACCAAGAATGGTGAATGTGAATTGTGTCAAGGTGAGTGATGGCAAGGCGACATAGAGACGTTTCGAAGTCGAGACCACGAACTTCGGACGGTCGTCGGCCCGGTCTGATGACATCTTCCGTCTCGTACCTGCACGTGGTTTTCAGTCGTCCTCTCCGATCTATCACCGCCCAACATCAACACGATCCCCTTTCATATGCTCAAGACTATCGATCACCACCCAATCCACTAACGTCCGCGCGCTCTCGACCTTCGTAGGCGGCAGCAGTCCCAGCTTCGCCATATCCTGCAGCGCTTCTAACATGCTTTTGTAGCGAATCTACCAATCCGGGAAATCCGTACTGCAATGCCTCGCTCGTGGAGGTAATCCCATAGCGCATGTGGCAGAGGTCGGCTGCAGTGTCTCGCCAGGATCAGCCTCGAGTGGAGAAGTCTGGAGTATGACATCCTCACTAAGAATGCGCCGACTTGATTGATGGTTGCTCAGAGGACAGGCGCTGACTAAGTGGGCGCGAAAATCGACTCTGGGCCACAGTCCAACATCATCATGCAAGTCGATGGGGCACTCGGTGTACAACAGTTGTGTCCGATGTCGCCATGTGGCGTCAATAAGATCTGCGTCCACCGATCCAGAGACAGTGGTATCAGGCACGAGTCTGCCCGCTGCTACGCGCAATTGAGGACTATAGCAACATAGTGTGCGTGCGTGTTCGGAAGACAAGGCTAGGACTTGTGCTGTGCGGCACTGCATTTGACATTCTCCAGATTGAACACCTACTTCTTGGCGGCTGGAAAACTCTTGGATCTGTGCCGCACAAGCAATGGATGCTTGGGCTTGCCCAGATACATGGCGATCATGATGCCCACGGCCTCGAGCAAGACAGCTGCACTAGATAGCGGAGGACGCCTGACCGCTGCCGCTTGATTCTTCTCACTGTGGAGCAGGATAGCACAAGCTTTGTCAAGGTTCCCTACCTTCTCTTCATGCCCACTCGATCCTCCGGTCCTCTATTTCCACGCTTGGAGGAGACACTCCGAACCATACGAATCTACTGATAATCATCTGCCCGTCCACAGGCCGCCTCAAGGTCATGAAGACAGTGGTCTCCAGCAGCAGCGAGCCATCCGAGCTCGTCGACCTGAACACCAACACGTGCGGAATTACATGAGCATAAAAGCTGTCGGACCTTGACAATGGCGTCGCAACAGCGATATGACCACAGCATTACCTTTCACTCATCTCTTGAGACTGTATACGAGCGTCAGCTTTATTTATCTCGCTTACAACCATCGTGCAATATGTCATACTAAACATAGCACCCTTTGAAATGCCTTCCTCTCCATGGACCTGGCTAATCTCTCCAAGATGCTGAAGTTCAGCAGCTCATGCCCACAATGGGCGGCTTCATCACGAAGGTTCGATTTCACTTCTGCCCAGTACGATTCACGGTTTATGCACACTTAGGCCGCCCTTTCTGCGAAAATGGTCTTCACGGATGTACCAAACAGATTCATCTGAATTGGTGATCACGAACCTCTCAAACGTCTAAATGGCGACAATACTGACGCAAGGTATGTCCGGGTCGGCGACCAATTGATAGGGATGAACAAGAGCATTCCATGGTGCTTTGAACAGCGCTGGGCGCAGAAGTTGAGGGACATCGTTGGCAGGAGGTGGTTGCATGTCTCCAACGACTACGTTACAATCCACTCATCCTTGGTCCTTGTAAGTCAATGTCCTTAGGCAGTTGAATACCTGACATGGGAAATATTCAAACAACAGCGTCAAGCCGGCGAGAAAATTGTTAAGTCGGACGAAACTGTTCTCCTTTTCTTCCACTGGCCATATAATCGACAGGTCGATCTCATTGGCGACGTTTACAATGACATCACGAAAATACACGGCGAGCAGGGTCGCTTCTACCCTAATCTTAGAGAAGTACAGGAGGCAGAAAACAAGATCGGTGACATTGAGGCGCTGGAGCATATCGCGCGATCGGCACCCGCTGCTTTTGCGTACCAACCGACGACATGCCTAAGCACAAACGGATGTACGCTTGCTAAGCCTTACGTGGTGAAGCGGACGAACTCATCTAACTCCAACGGCGTTTTGATTAACCCGACCGCCGACGACATCCGTGAGCTGCTCCCCTGCCAGCCAAACGGAACACCCCGAGAAGCTCAGGATCCAGCAGCGCATGGAAAACGGTGGTTCCATCAGCGGAAGATCAAATCACTGATCGAATTTGGTGGGTTCCGAATCTTTACCGTGACCCTCCCATATGATGAAGGTCTTCGTGGACGCAAAGGGCACGTCTTTGAGGCGCTACACGCGATTCTTGTGACTGATCACGAAGGCGCTGTAAGGTACAATTTTGGGTTGAGGGTGCTGAATCGTGTGTCGGATGAGCTGTTGGACGAAGAATGTTGTGGTAATAAGACTTGGAAGGAACCTTGAGGATTTTGCGTTGTACACCTTTGAACAGTCGCGGCGGTTTGAACGGCAGGATCGGGTTGGAACGAAGAGGAGGGATGATGATACCGAAAATGACGAGCAGGCTGCTGGGAAGAAGCGAAAGCGCTTCTCTAATGACGGAAATGACGGAGAACACTCGGCGGCTAAGCGAGCACGTAAAGGTCCTGCTAACGATAGCTCGCAGACCGATCTCCTCATCTTCAAAGCAGCCATGGGGAGCAGTGTCCCTCACTTGAGACGCAGACTCCGAAGAACCTCGGTCAGATTGCGGCGGTTCCATGTTCGAGTCACTCGAGATGGGGTTGCGAATGGACATTGGAATCTCATATGAACGGGACGGTCATTGATTCTTCGTTAACGAAGTCACTAGGGAGTGGCGTGGTGACTTGTTCCCATACCAGAACGGGCATCCACAGACGCGCCTTTGTAAGGCGATTGCGAATGCCAGGAATGGCTACTTCTTTCCTGATGGGAAGAAGGTGTGAGTGCCGCTCTCTGTAGGTTTCACAGGACAAGCATTTTCTGCTCCTCGTAACAAAATGGCACTGTCATTTGCCTATTGAGTTGCAACACTTTGAAGCGTTAGAGCAGAGCCACCCACGACTATTCTGGGCGAGGATGGCAATGGGGGAGCGAGTGCATATAACGGCAGTCAGCGACATCTTTCAACACAAAGTACAATGCAATGATGTGTGACGAGCTTGAACACTTTGCTGCTCACTCGAGCAGGTGATCAAAACGTCCGAGCACATAACGTTGGCCTGGCATTCATACGTGTTATGCTGAGTATTTGCCCCAGGCCATAGGCATATCGTTATCCTCATCGCGTCCGGGCCACATTATCCTTCCATGGCTCCACGCTATAGCATGCGATACTGCGGTGAAGAGCCACATGATGACCAACACAATCGTCAAAGCACTGCATATACCATTGATTGCAGGACTGGAAAATGCATCGCCAAGCTGAATAGCAGCCAGAGTGAGACCGGCATTCGGGAAGATGAACTACAAGACCCGCGATTAGCATAATCTTACTGTCCACTGATGATGCTTCGAGACTCACAGCCCACCAGTTCAGTGTGAAGGACATCTGTCTGACCCCAGCGAGAACCGAGACGGTAGATATGCAGAAAAACCAGAACGCAAAGAGGATGATGAAGGCTCCCGCAAGGATGCCTAGGATTTTGACGAAAAAGCCATCATCGAAACCATCGGCGTTGAATGTATCGTGTGGTATCACGCTGGGTGCTCGCTTGCCCAGGGATATCAAGCCTGCTGCAGTGTAGCCGGCCGGTCCGACCGAAACAAACATGCCAGGTCGTGCCGAGGGCGTGGGTAGTGCACTGGTCATCAGCCTTTGGGTATACAATGAGTACATCATGAGCGCGACCTAGACCTGCTTTCAGCGAGACTACGAACCATGAAAGTGCGGACTGCTTACTGTCCAGCTCAGGCCCTGCAGCATGACCGCTCCAATCCACATGTCGAACGCTTGCTTTGGTGGTTGACTAGGTAGCATCGTCCCAGCCATACTACCCACGACCAGCAGTGGATATATGGGGAAGATCCAAGCGGGCACAGCATCCGTGATCTTCAGCCTTTCCTCCTTGAAGAAGACGAAGTACTGACCGACCGCCACTAGTAACACGACGGCACAATACATCCAGAACAGTACCAACAACGCCTTGGGCAGCCATGGACCGGATGCAGGAACACCATACGCTTGTGTGCAGTTCAAAATCAAGGAGACGGATACCCAATACGCCCCGAAGAACAATCCCTCAACGGGATGACTCAAGGAAGCCAAGAAGCGCCGTGGGAACCAGAAAGCCCGCAAGCCCATTGCGATGGTGAACAGAACGAACAGGACGAGGTCGAGGATGAAGAAGATCTTGCCGATGGTGCGAAGGCCGGGGAACGTGTTCGGCGTATTTGCAATCACGACAGCCAGAGCTCCCGTTGACATGGTGCAAGCGAACCATGGCCATGTGAAGTGTGCAATACGGCCCTTGAAGTCAGCGCTTTCCGGCGGTGTTGGCTTGCGCCAATCCTCTTCTTGGTGTTGTTTTTCAATGTCGTTGTTTGTCGACTCGGTTGTTGTTCCATTCGTGAAGCGGGAAGCCATGTCGTCTCCGGCCTGGAAGTTTCCGAGACGGGTCAAAACAAAGTGCTGGACCTATGGAGTGTAATGTGGTAGTCATATAGTGTCAAATAGTGCCAGTCAGTACTGGGGAGGGGGGGTGGCGCGTCTTTTTTGGAGATCCACTGTACATGTATCTTTGATACATTGAGCGATAACGCCGCTACGTCACATAGAATCTACAGCGGCAGAAGCCCACCAAGGTAGGATCCGCGGAGTGGTCTGCCACGCGTGCAGTGCACGTACCGATCCCGTCGAACGAGACAAGCTCTTTGGAAGCAATATAGAAGCAAAGCGCCTTTCCCTGATCTCCGTTCGCGCGTGATAAAGCCGGGCACCATACTGGCAGATGCGAGCCGTCCGAATCGCTCGATGCGCAGTCTACTATGACGGCTATTGCAACACTCCCTCGATCACGCTGCTCGGCGGTGCGGTGCCTGCTCCTCGGTTCGCAGTCTGGTCAACGACGGCAAGATATACCCGGACACGACATGGGCTCCGAGCGATGTGCCTGTCCCAGTGGGGTCATCACAGGCATTTCAGCTTTGGGCCACTCAGGGCATCTTCCCGTTCCACGATAACCGAACGCCGGCAGACAAGACGGTGAAGGAAGCTACCGCCAGTAGGCCATTTGGCGGAAAAGTCGGGTAGTGATGCGCTTGGTAGGAGGGTACATACAGGCCGTGAGCGAAACAAGAGCTGGAGCTGGCAGTCGTGATCAACCGTATCATGATTGGTTCGGTACAGACCGATGCTAGTTCTCAAATTGGCTCACGCGTCGTTGGCAACACTTTGCCCGGGCCGGGACATGACCGTCTTCATCCTGTTCCTATCGATGAATGATCGTGCGGTATTGCCCACTCGGCCCTTCACTCCGCTTCTGAGTTTTCACATCGCTTCTGCGGACCGACCATCCGTCCAACACATGCTGTCAGGAACATCACAGCTAGAGTGGGATCATGCATTCCTGCAAACAGAGGCATGAGCTCTCGTGCGCTCGGTAAATATTCCACCGCTCTTGACTTGGTCAGCGACCACGCCGTTCAGACAAAGAAAGGCGTCCATGTTGCACAACAGCAGCGTTCTTTGTGCCTAATCTGCCCACCGTACCCAGTCACTCGCTGCCCGTTCGTGTCTACTGTTTGTTGCAGAGCTCAAAATGGATGCTCGTCGAAGATCACTACTGGCCGACATTGGCCATGCGAACACTGTCATCAAACAACACCGAGATCTTGCCCACAAGGGTCAAAATGTCGGTTCGCGAGTGGAGGACATCTGGCGAAACCTCACTCCAACCCAGCGCGAAATCGTAATGAGGGAGACGAAAAGTGATGGTGTGGTACTGGAGCACTCTCGGGATCCCTCCATGTGCAACCTCTTCCATTTCATCTCTGAATACAGCTTGGAAGACATGACCTGCGGCCTAGATCATTTCCTGGACATGCTCAAGTTTCGCGCCACGGCCGACTTGCTGGGACAGGTTGCCACATGTGACGGGCCACACACGGAGTACATGATGTGAGTTCATGGCCTACGCTTTCCTGGCCCCGGCTCTGGCATCAATGTGGTTATGTTGTTCCTTCCCGGCGACAAGTATGGCCAGGTGCTGATATCCAACGACCCCAATGCGGACTTCGCAGAATCCTGTCCAACTATAGCCAGCTCAGGTCTCTGCTTTCCCGAAACTACGGGCGAACTTGCCATACTTCGACAAGCTTATCTCCTCCAATTTCTGGACCATCTTGTCGAAGAGGCCCTCGATAAAGGTTCCGACACCAAAGATCTTTGAGCTGCACTCGTAGATCTGGACTTCTCTGTCACACCGAAGTACCGTTCAATTTTCGAGTTCCATCCTCCAAAATCGATCGAGTCGGGGAGGCCCATTACCATCCACCGTCCGCATAAATCTGATATTGAAGGTCACATGTTACTCAGAATCAGACGCCACCTTAAGAGCGTCTATGGCTAGGACCAGGACACGTTTGAGATTGCATGAGACCTCACATCAAGTTTGAGTAGCAGACCTTATACCAGGTGTCTAGGTATAGATGTAGAGGCAGGTATGCCAAATCAAAACATCGGAAATGTGTCTCTAATTTCAAGGTATATACAACATACCAACAGACAGCGGCGTGCTTTTTGATCATTCACACCTCTACCTCGTCTTGGTCTTGGGTGGAGCCGGCTTACTGTATAGCCATACTGCTACAAACACGATCCAGCCCGCAACGGTGATCCAGATACCGCTGATCCAAGGCCACGCCGCTGAGATCACGAATGACCTTGGCCACTCGTCGTGGGCAAAGTGCCGTACTGTGACCGTGTTCTTCTCCTCGATGTTGGTGTAGAACGGTCTGCGGTACTCAACGAAGAAGTTGAAGATACCGTGCTGATCTGGCGTCCTGAACTCGGTGGAGTATATACTGCTGTGGGCGGTCTGGCTCTTCTTTTGTAAGTTAAGGCGATGAAAGGGCGAGAGCATGCTGAACTCCAGCTGGAAGTCGTCGCCGGCTGGGACGTCGAACGGTGCCCAGTGGTCGTTCTCCCACTCTGCCACTTCAATCTCGTAGTGGACGTCATTCTTGATGCGGTAGATTGTTGGGTTGAGCTCGATGCCTGCAACCTCGGTCGTGTTCTTGATGCCCTTTTGCGAGCCCTCATCGAGGTAGTGCTCGATGTGGTTGACCTTTAGCACTCCCGACTCTTTGAACGTCCATGCAGATAGTTTTTGCGCGAATGCCTTGTTGCTTGCCTTCTCACTCTTCTGGCCAGAACCTGGCAGCTGCACTGATGCGCCGAACCACTTATCCTCCAGAGCCTCTGCGCTACCCAGAACAGCAAAGCGGGCGCTATTGCGAGCCTGGAAGGCAGTGACAAGGGAGATCTGCGATCCAGTCGCGAATAGGTCCTCGACGGCTTCGGACTCATCTTTTGGGTTATACACGTAGGCTGTGGAGGGCGCCTTGACCACGGACGAGAGCAGAGGCGAAGCATTGCCCAAGACCTGGGCGACTGCATGTGGGAATGCAATTAAGCCATCTACACTGAAGAAGTTCTTCACGCCCTTCTTCAGCTGTGGGCTTGGGAGAAGAAGTACATCGTGTTGTTCGGCGGCGCTCTTTGTATCGTAGTTGAAGTGATCCACCGTTAAGCTCGTTCTGTCTGCTGGCAGAGTAATGTCCATCTCTAAGAGCAAGCTGTTGATCGCACTGGGCACTGCCTGCTCTCCGGAAAGCGCGAGGAGGATGTTCGATCCGCCATTGACAAAGTCGACAAGTAGGTTCGGTGTGAGCGCTGGTCCAAGACCCTTGGCCTTGACGGGGAGGAGTAGGAGGTGCGAGTACGCTGGAACGCCGTGTTGGAAGAGGGACAGACCGGTCGCCTTGGGGGATTGGTGTGTTATTTGGAAGCCGCGAGCTGGCATTGATCAGTACTGAGTCTATGTATATTATCACATGCTTCACTCACTCTCCAAGTCGTTCCAGAACTGCGAATACTTGCTCTTGTCGGCCTCGTCTTCGATCACGACGAGCAGTTTGCTGCCGGCTGCAGACAGTGCCAAGACAGATGAGAGGAAGCCTAGTAACAGACCGACTAGTGGGAGTCTCATTGTGTCGTTGTGACGTGAGCGACGAGGGAAAGGGGAATTGGCCTTGTCGTCAACTTTTGAGGGACATCCACGTATGTAGCTTCGTAGCTTCGTAGGCTGCTCGGAAACGCCAAGACATCGACCCGTCAGCTTCGCGGAGTGAGCTCGACCTCACCAGCGACGGCGACAGCGACCCTCGCCGCTGTCGAACATTGAATCACAACACGACCAACTCCACTCCAACACTGCAGACCAAGCGAACACATACAAGCAGCGAGCGACAATCATGGCTCCCGTCACGTTCTGGCAAGCGCCCCGCCAGTACCTCCAGTGGGCCGTCCGCGCGAAACCTGCCATCTTCTGGAGCATTGTCCTCGGCAGCTTTGGTCCTGTAGCGATGGTGCGCGACAGTATATTGGCTGTGCGTGGAACGGTATATTGACGTGTCGATACAGGTCGTTGTCCCACCACTCAGAGCACGATTTGGCGATGGTCCGAGGCAACAAATACCACTTTCATATCCGAGTGAGTAGATGGTCTTGACTAGGAGATTCAAATGCTGGAAACGACGAGAGAGGAGCAATGTGCTAATATCTCCCTTCTTCATAGTCCCGAGAGGCCAACGAAAGATACCCTCCGGCTACGATGATTAAGCAGCGCGAATCGAGAAGGAGCATTTGGGATCAGCATACGGCGTCATGAGGTGCTCGAACAGAGTAGAGGTCAGTCAACGACTTGGTGTACATATCGACGAACCACAAACCACGATATCGAAGAAGTTCCTAGCAGGCCGACGCGTTACGAACGTGACATTGATAGAAGACATGGTAAGCCATTGGCCAAGGAGAGATGGCTGAGCATGGTGCAGTGCCTTCAAGATCGGTAATAACGCTGTAGTGCAGCGGTGTGGAATCGAATCGCCCGCGAGATAGATCTATCTCTACACGTGTGCACGCCGTGTTCCGGCAGGCACATGGGCGCCACGAACGCGTTGCTCGTGCCACTATTTCGCAACAAATCCCGAATACGATCGATCCCATACCCTATCACACCATATTCTCTCGCGCGGCGTCGCTAACGAGGTACAGCATCTCTTTGTAGCCGTAATTTTGATGGCATCTGGGTCAGGTTCGGCAGCTTTGGCACTCAGAAGCGGCAATACGGCAACATTGTATACTTGCACTTTCCATGATGAGCACTGATTCGCTGCACGCTTGTGTTGCCGACTTTTAGTATGAAATCAGACCCTGCTCAAGGTTAACATCAACGGTCTTTGAATGAACGTCATCGCCGCCGCCAAGACAACACATTCATTGCTGCCACATCCAGCAGGACAATAAATTACCAATATCGCGCGCAAACCCGGATTCCATTGCAGGATCAACATGAAAGCAACGAACCCCATGAAAGCAACCATAGTCACAGCCTCGTGCATTGGGCAAGCACAAGCTCAAGGCAATTATTACTGCGCAAAACACATCGATTGCGATTGTGCGTCTGCCGTCGGAATGGCTGTATCTGCTACCGCAGCCATTCGACAGTAGCATTCGCTACTCATGACTTGATAGCATAGTCACTGGGAACGACACGATCAACAAAGCGCTCGCAGAGGCCGACCAAGCTGGTGCCATTTCTTATTCAGACGAGTTCAGCAAGATGGTCGGCTCTTCGATCAAGGTCAGCACAGTTCAGTATCCTGTGGGAGTTCCGGAATGTGCTTTCGAGCCTGGAGTCTGGATCCAGAGCACGGATGAGTTGTGATCCAATCACCTAGACTTTGAGTACCCTTGTCAGTAGAGACCTGCTCGGAACGCCATTGGCTCCTGTCGCTCCTTTCGAGATACACAGACTAACATGCTTACTTTCAGATGACCAGAGTATCAACTCCTGCAGCTCGCGCAACAACTCTGCGAAGCAGCTCGTCAAAAGTCCACAAATCCGCTATCCACTTGGAGGCTATTACCACTCATTCGATGGGCTCGTCTACATTACAGAAGTAAATGCCACGCAACCGATCCCTGACGGTGCCACAATCGGCACCATCGATCCGAAGACATTGAAACTCACCTCGGTCCCCAACTCATACCAAGGAACCCCGCGGGCGCCTTGCGACGACGTTGTCGTCACACGCGTCAAGTACAAGGACTCTATCTTCCTCACTACATTCAGCATTATGGATGTGCTAGGTCCCGAATTCCCACGCCAGCGCTTCGATACGACTGTGTGGCGATTCCGTATGCAGGAGAAAGTATTGCTACCAGTCATCCCTGCGAATGAGATTGTCGCCCCCAATGGCATCAGAGTCAGCCCGGATGGAAAGACGATGTACGTGACGAATACCGCTAACACCAACCAAAGTATGCTTGAGAACCAGGCGAGCAATACCACCAAATCCAACTCGATCCACGAGTACAATCTCAACGACCAAGGAAAGCCTATGAATGGATGTCTCTTCGGATTTGTCAGGAGCAGTATTGTAAACGGTAAGGCTCTGCGCACCGAGAGAGGTCCACCATGGTACTAATACTCCTCCGCAGGCCTCCACGTCGACAACGCGAGTCGTATCTGGACTGCCGAAGACGATGGCATCAATGTCCGCTCCCGAGGCGGAGCACTGCTCGGAACTTTCAATTACATCCCATTTCATACCATAGACTCGCCTAGAATCGGCAATTTCGCATTAGCGGGCAACAGTCTTGTCATTGTTGCTGACAGTCTTGTCGTAATTCACGAGTTGGCAGGGACGCTCGTCACTGATGGCAATATACTCACGAATTGAGCTAGGGTCAACGATTTACTTCACTATTCAGACGGAGCACGAGGACCGCATACACAATTGAGGCCCCTTGGGTGAGACATAGATAGGTGCCGCTGTGCGCTATAGCAGGAATCGACTATGACCCGTGGTGTTCGCCCTTGGCGGTGGAATGTCATTGGCGTTCATATTCGAGCTAGACAGTCTGTCTGGCGCTACGTTGCTACCGCATACGGTCAGCACAACACAGTAGTGCCGACGATTTTTACTATGAGAGCGGAATGCGAGCTCAATGCCAATGGAAACCTGCTATGTTCCAGATTCCGAACTACGATGCGGTCGTACGAGATGAAGGAAGTCCGTATAGTGGCCCATCGTCGCAGCTTGCCTGCTGCTACAACTCTGGACATCATTAGCTCATCCTCTCTCGCTACACTTGCAAGCATCACCACGAAGCTCTCCACCCTACGCTCCATCGTATCCACCTTCTCCGTCACATTGGATTCGTTCGTAAGTCGCCCCGAGTCTGTCATATACCTCGGACCCCTTCATCTACTGACTGTCTCCGCCCTCGGAAACTGCTGACACCAAGATGTGAACAGCCCCAAGTCTAAGATTGGCAGATATAGGCTCCAATCGTAACGACGAGGTGGAGCGTCCTTACTTTTCGGCTAGGCCTTGGTAAGTACTGAAGTGTTGCACCATGAACGGAGAAGGAGATGACTAACATTTGTGTAGTAAGGTCGAAGGGATTGGATGTATCTCGAGTCTGGATGGAAGGGAAGCAGACTCTCCGTAGTCTGTCGTGCGCCGCCGACGGTTGGGGACGAGAAATATTGCCGACCATGCACAGGAACTCGATCATCTCTCACTTGCTGCAACTGTCACATCGTGGTCAAGGCTCCCCAACTAGTAGAGGCATACAGCGCGTTGCTCGAAGAGCGTTGACCGGTTTGAAGGTAACTCGAGCACTTCACAATTACTGCTAGCAGTACAGTACTTCAGGGATCGCCGCACCCAACTCTCCCGTCCACAGCTCTCGAGCTGTACGACTGAGACGACTCTTTGCGGAGTCGGGCGCAGGATCGAACAGCCTGGCGCGCTGTCACGTGTCGTCGTGCTGCAAGCATCTTGCGCCATCTGATCCTTGCCTCGCATCCTGCGATGCTATTCCACAGTTTCCATATTTTTCCACAGAACGGCACTTCACCTCTTTAATTCTTCGTATATCCTATTTTGTCAGAATGTTACCTTCGATTCGCCACGCAAGCGTATCTTTCATCGCACAGTCGCTGTCCAGTTCGGCCGAGAGCCGTCTCAGCGTGAGCTCCAATGTCACTTATGATCGTGGCCTCATGCCGCATTCGAATTTCCACCAAGGCCACTGCTTGCTTGTTTGGCTCACATAGAACCCCATACAGGCGACAGTATGCAATCTGGCTCTACATGTACGCTAGTACATTTGCGCCCACGCTGTGCCGCCACATGACCACAGGCCGATTGCAACAATACATCGAGGCTGCATATGATGCGCTTGGATCTTGACTAACTATGTCCTGACGATATCCCTGACGGCCAATGAGTCAGGTCCGACTTCGCCCATGAGGGTGGTCCAAAGTACCGCGAACGGAGCCCAGATAGGGCACAGATGCAAAAGAGCCATATCGTCCGAGAAAGAACGCCGCTCCCGGCGATGATACCTTGCTGCCTTAACCAAGAATGAGAGTCACACAACGAGTTCCGTTGGGATGTCGGCTCACTGGGGATGATTTTCTCCTGGTGATAGGCGAGACGCGCCCGATGATCCACAGATAGGCTTGCAGGGGTGGCGAGGCGATGTCTTTCAGTCAGATAGAGCACCACTTCGTCCTCGGAACATGTATGACCACATGGCTCAAGGTCGGCAACGTCAAGGCCACTCATAAGGCGCAGGACTGCTCGGCCGGTCGTTTCAACAGCACGCCGAAGCTGTGTTGATTCGACTATATCTAGGTGAGATTCGACGCATCCGATGTAAGTTCTGGTATAGCGATCGTCTCTATCTTCCAGTCACAATGGTCCGCCGATCTCGTCTGTATGCGAGCAGTCTCGCGGCTTTGGCCTCCATCTGTGCGGCCAGCAGTGTCGTGCCAAGATCAGCTACAATCTCGTTCCAGAAAAAGATCTTCGCGGAAGCTGGTGGCATGCACAATGTCGAGATAATTTACAATGCTCCTTTGAACGGAGAATTGGCGCTGCACTATGGTAATTGCGAAGCGGCACAGCCTGACGACTGTCACCATAGTCTGGGCAGGACTTTTGTTGGCTCTCATCCGCTCGGCAAAAGACACGAAACCCATCCTTCGCAACGTCCAAGCAAGTTCGTATGGCTTCCGCCGACGGATATCCCAAGCGGTGGCTGTTTGCAAGCATACTCTAGTGGCGTCTTCGTGGGACGCTCGGAGCCGGTCACTGTTGGTGGTCGCAAGTCCAAGAGATGGGAAGCGGTAAGTGCACAAAGTCTTGTTGGGAGGCTCTCAAGCTAATCTTAAGTGCAACAGGCAGCCGACATCATGGACGCTGAGGGTCCATGGTTTGAGGGCGTGGAGTATCTCAAGGCTAAGCAGCCAGACGATGTCTTTGTTTCTGCAGCAAAGTCCAAGAAGATCGGTATCATCGGTGGCGGTATGAGTGGTCTGATGACTGCACACTTGCTCGACTCTGTTGGCCTCTACGACTGGAACATCATCGAGGCTTCAGGTCGCGTCGGGGGACGTGTGCATACTTCCTACCTCAACGGTACTGCACCCGACCAGTACCAATACCAGGAGATGGGTCCCATGCGCTTTCCCGTCAGCATAACCTACGATGACCCGGTGGAGACTATCCAGATCAATGATCATCGCATGGTCTTTCAGTTGGCCGATGTGCTCAACAAACAAAATGGCAACGCCTCGGAATACAAAGTCAACTTCATCAAATGGATTCAGTCCGCTGTCAACGATCCTTCTGCGTCTACTACATCGAATGCCACCTACTCGAATGCAACATCAGTGGCGCAAGCCCAGCAAGATTTTGATAACTGGAGCGACATGGATCGTGACGCTTATCGAGCAATAGCTACAAATGTCTACAAAGCACACAAGTTCGCTGTCGAAAATGGCTACTTTCATTTCTCTGAGGCAGGATATCTTGCGTACGCTAAGGGCTACAGCGCCAATATTACGGACGAGGTGGATTCTACGCTCGATATCTGGCCAGCTTGGGAGTACGACAACATCTACTTTGCAGCCACTGAATGGCGCACCATTGACCAAGGTCTTTCGAAGCTTCCCGCTGCGTTCGGACCTCAAGTGTACAACCGCACCTACTTCAAGACAGCAGTCTCCGGGATGAGTTGGAATAATGAGACCGAGAAGATTACCGTGCAGTACCGCAATCATAGCCTGCTGGCAATGGAACCGGACACGATAGACTTCGACTATGCCGTAGTTGCTGTACCATTCAGCAAAGTCAGGCTATGGAGACTCCCAGATTACTCGAGCCTTCTCGAGCGTGCCATCAGCCGCCTCAATTACGACCAATCCTGCAAGGTGGCGCTTCACTACAAGACCCGATTCTGGGAGCATCTTCCTGAACCCATCATTGGTGGCTGCGGCAGTACTGATATCCCCATGATTGGCAGTATCTGCTATCCATCTTACCAGATCAACTCGACCGGACCCGGCGTCATCCTCGGCTCCTACATCTCCACAAACGATGCACGCTCCGTTGGCAGCATGACTGAAGAAGAGCACGTCGCCATGGTCCAGCGCGCAATGGTTGAGATCCATGGCGATGTCGCTGCAGAGCAGTGGACCGGCAACTATGACCGTAAGTGCTGGGAGCTCGATGAGTATCAGGCTGGCGCCTGGGCAGATCCTCTCGTTGGACAGCAGGATCTGTACCTGCCGGCATACTTTCAGACCGAGAAGCACACAGTGTTCGTTGGGGAGCACACTAGCTACACCCATGCTTGGATCTGGAGCGCATTGGAGAGTGGTGTGAGAGGCACGACGCAACTGCTGCTAGACATGGGTTTAGTTGACGAGGCAAAGGAGATTGTGAACTTTTGGATGGCAAGGTGGATTGACTTGTAGTTGTCATGAAGATTGTGTGGACATGGGCGGAGATGTGCTGGGCCGATAACGGAAAGTCCAATATGGAACTCAAATAACTCTTCATGCACAGCCATGGCCAAGTCGTGAGGGCGTTTTGCCAGCACGCTCACTGGCTTAATTTACTGCGCTTTGGGCACTGCTGACTATTTCGTCGCGAATCGCATCCGCGCCATCGTGCCGTGTGCGTAGGACAGATGTATTGGGCTCACGATCGGTGAGACATCCATACTCGGACACAATGCGACTGCTCGGCGTACATACCTTGCGACTAGAGGATCCCGATGCTCTCAAATACCCATCTCTCACCGATGGTACCGTCTCGAAGGAGAGGGTACATGCCACCAAAATGAGGCTGATTTCAAGAGAAGGCTAGGACGAGTCAAGGTCAAAACGCGTTGTGACTCAGCCAAACGGAGCCGTCGACAACGTAGATCAACGGGATCTGGATTGATACCTGTCGTATCGACAAAGGAAATAGCGTGGAGCTTCATAAGGCTATCGACTCTAAAGTCCGCTGGTAGTTGGACGCTGCGTTCTGCCTTGCCCAGCTCCACGGCGCCACGGCAGTGTCAGAACAGCTACTCGACTCTATGAAGGACAGTGAGTGGTTTACGCGCGGATGGACACTCCAAGATCTTCTAGCACCACCACTGGTGCTATTCATCGATACGAACTGGAGGGCTTTTGGTCACGAGTCCCCTGATTGGCATGACATGATCAAGCTTCCACTGCAAGATTGTGCTCGATTTACGCCTGCGATTGATGGAGAGCTATACAGTATCACTGAGATCAGGCTTGACGTGCTGAGCGAACTGCAGCGAGGCGACGAACGTCGAGAGTAAAGAAAAGCAGCGCTGAAGGCACAATGGGAACACTACAAGGCTATAAGACAGGGCATATTGCCAGCTTGGAATTTCTGGAGTGATCATGTCCCCAATATTTGGCGAAGGCGAGGAGGCCACGATAAGACTGCATAAAAAGCCAAAAAGGCCGGAATGAGACATCGTGGCCATTGTCAGGACGTGAATGAGCTCGCCGGACTACTGACTATTGTGGCAGAGAACGCAAGGGGGACAACGACGTCAGCGGAGGTTCGAGACCTGAAGAAGGATTCTGCTGACCTGGTCGAAATCGTGGCAAAGCTGAGACAGAGCACATCGAAAGCGCCGAGCTCTTACGTCGAGATCAGACCACTAAGTCGTGCTTCGAGGGCCCTGTTGCCGGACTCAGAAATCTGTGACCAAGAACCGTACATTCCACAGAGCAGACGACGACCGGCGATGTATCGTTCTTCTGTCTCGCTTTCGCGGTCGTCGAGCTCTGACATCGGATCAGATTTACACAATGCCGTTGAACGTCAGACACGAGCACAAGACGCGGAAATGAGGGCGCAGCAGATATGCCGGGCAGCCCAACGTACAACCGTAGTCCTTAGTTGATCCAAATCAGACTCAGCCAGCTCACGAGAAATGAAACTCAGTACAGCTATGCCGACCCTAGATCATCTCAATCAGCAGCGTATCAAGGCAGCAGTATGCTGTAATCAGAGAGCTTCGCGAGCCAGATCTCGCCATGGGCGGACTGTTACTGATTTCCTGAGGCAACAGCTGAATGTCGACTCTGCCGCTACGTCGGACTCCTGCACTCGATTTCTAACTGATGGCGCCTCTGCACGTGATTATCCCTCAAGCTCAGCTACAGCTCGTCAAAGCGGCCGCGCCGGACCTGCCGCGATCGTCGAGGTCGACGGGAAGGCTCTCCTCACAAGCGAGGGAGATATCGCCGGAGCTCGGGTCGAGGCTGCGAAAGGCGGCTCATACCTCGATGAAGCGAGCGAGCAATGGTCTGTGTATGATGCCAAGACCGATGAGCCTGTTGTTGCCGATGACCGGCGAGCAGCTCGGCCTTTGGGGCTCTCTCAAGACATTGGCGCGTCGCAATGTCCCGGTGACCGCGATTCGCTCCCTTTGGCCGCTCTTGGCCGTGAATAACCACAGTGCAGGCGGGCGATGCCACCTGTCACAACATTTAAGTAATTTGATCCGCTGCCATATACCAGTCGGCTGTTTGTTGCCCATTGTGCTTCAAAGCCACGTCTTCATGACTTCGGATCCGTTCACGTAGTTGGCTTCCTCCAAACTGTCCCATCTTGGATCGAGGAAGCTCGACGATGCATCGTCGATTCGTCGTTGTTCACTTCTTATGCGCCGAACCTTCTGTGGGATGTGGGTTCGGCGCTTTGCCACAGTCATAACTAGCGGGAGTCCTTGAAAGAAGGGGATGGCATCAAGGGAATTACTGCTAGGTCGGGGGGCAGTCACGCCGTGGATGGTGGCTTTCACAGCTCCTGCGGTAGCAGCATCGGAGGCATTGCCAAAATTTACGACGGAACTTCATGAAATCGGTTTCATTGGCAGCCAGTCTCCAGAAACAGAAGGACTTCGAGGCCCAGCTCGTTTCCTACCTGATACAGAAACGCTAGCCACCCGGAGGAGTCCTTATGCGCACCAACGCCTTATCCCTCTTCGTCATCAGATGAAGTGGGAGGATAGCGGCAGAGCTTGATACGGTGCTGTGGGGGCAAGGAAGACCTCTTCGGACTGTTCTGCATTGCTGGCTGGGTTCCGTTGGACAAGCCCGAGAAGTGATCCAATGGGCCGACAGGGATGTTGAACACCTCTTCGATGAGGTTCACGAATCGAAACGATAAGCTTTGCACTGCATCGTGACAGTCGATTAAAGCCTTACCAAATCATGGAATGGTCCTCTTCGGGAGGCCATTTTTTCGGTGCGCATAGCCGCCAGCACGGTTTATTGAGGTCGCGTTGGTCCGCATTGCCAGTCGACAAGCTTTCGTCACTAGGATCTTCATCTCTAGAAAGGTTTCCTGCTGCCCTCGTAGACCACTGGGAGTTCGGGGGCGAGGTCAAATTGCTCTCGTAGGTCTTGCTTTCCGAGTGTCGTTTCCTCTGCCAAGCCGCTCTAGCCTAGCAAGTGCGCGCTGTTGATCTTACTCGGGCAGGCTGTCTAGTAGTCTGGTAGAGCAAAGAGTCGTGGAAGCATGCCCGCTAGGCGCTAGGCGGTCGATCATGGGCTGTTCGATACCATGGTCGACGATGTAGAGAGAACTTATGTCGAATAGTGCTGAACGAAGCTGATTGAATGACTCGAGCTTCTCCAGTGGATCCTCTGCCCATAAGAGGCCCAGGATTGATATGTTGAACTCGGTATGTGCCATGTCTCGCGATGATCATGGCCGTTGGAGACAAGAAAGCGTTGGGATGACGGTGGAGTAGGAGGAGAGGAAGTGTGAAGAGGAAATGGCGTGATCAATAGTGCTGACAATGGTCTCGACGTCCAGGAGCGGACTCTCCTTGTGGCTGTGTCATGGCCGCCAACACGATGCTCGTGTGCAGCTGCTGCTCCGGTACAGATATGAGGTATCAGCGGCAGCGCAGACGGCATGGTGAAGTAGAAAGAGATATGGCAGGACCAAGAGCTGCCTCACATCGGCAAGTGCGGCAATCGCCGATATAATACCAGCCATCCCGTTGTGAGGTCATAGCTCCTCCCTCTTATGATGTTCTTCTGTCGTTTTCGAGGATACTTACAACATTGAACCTTGCGACTAACTGTTGAGACACATTTCTCATCGACCATTCTCCTTGATCACGCACCAAGATGTCCAGCACACTAAGTCTGCGTCAAAGCGCTCTTCGCACCGCCCTCCGGTCCGCCGCTCCATCGACCACCAAGCGAGCTGCCATCGCGGGCACCACATTCACAAGAGGAAAGGCTACGCTGCCAGATCTGCCATGTACGTAGCAGAAACGCCCTGCGTGGTGGAGAGCGGTCACAGGATACTGTGGTATAGAATCTGACATTGGTACACCCAGACGACTATGGAGCTTTGGAACCAGCAATCAACGGCAAGATCATGGAGCTGCACCACGCAAAGCACCACAACACATACGTGACTTCCTACAACACTCAGATCGAGAAGCTACAAGAGGCGCAGCAGAAGGGCGATATTCAGCAGCAGATTACGATTCAGCCGTTAATCAACTTCCACGGAGGTATGTCCGATGAGCATTGGCTACGATAATCATGGCCTTAGCCTGGTACAAACACTTCGCTGACGAGACGCCGTCCAGGCGGCCACACGAACCACACACTCTTTTGGGAGAACCTCGCACCAAAGTCGCAGGGCGGCGGCGAGCCACCCAGCGGCGCTCTTGCCAAGTCCATCGACTCGCACTTCGGCTCGCTCGACAACCTCAAGTCGCAGGTAAACACTGCACTCGCCGGCATTCAAGGCTCCGGATGGGCATGGCTGGTGCAAGATGTGAACACAGGCGCCATTCAGGTCAAGACATATGCGAACCAGGACCCAGTGGTTGGGCAATTCCGACCCCTGCTCGGCATTGATGCCTGGGAGCATGCATACTACCTGCAGTACCAGAACCGCAAGGCAGAATACTTCAGCGCGATCTGGGACGTGATCAACTGGAAGGCAGCGGAAAAGCGCTTCAAGTGAGCAATGAAGTGCGATGTCATGCATACGCAAGGGAAACAAGGGGTGCCGCGGTACTACGAAACGTCGCTGCGCTGTACAAAACCGCAGTCTGACGTGCAAGTGGTTTGTAGAAGTGGGAGGTATCTGCCCAACAAGTTTCGCGACGTCTGTACAATCCTACTCACCAATTTATCGACATTTGGAGCAATTTTGCTTCAATACAACATCACGCGCAGATCCCTAGCACCAGGTGGTGTCACTCCAGGCTTGATCCCAGCGCCAACATGGTCCACGAGGGGCTTTACGCTTCCATCACGCCCTGATCACCTCTGACCAACATCCGTTTCATCAGAAATCTCACTCAGCCCTCACGTTTCACAATCGAAACCATCCTTCGCCCAAGATGAGCCCAGCATGTTACTTGACTTGCTTCAGCTGCACAAGAGAGTAAGCACCAGCCCGTTCCCGCCCTTACCCTCCCACTTACTCACGTACCACACCGTTCTTTGACTCGCTCGTCACCAAAGCACAACTCACACCACGTTCGTCACACTAGGTTGCACGGAAGTCTCTCCTGCTCGACGTCGAACTTATGGATGCTTCGCCTCAAGACTTTCTGAATTCCCTCCGATGCACGAAACTTCCGCCCATATTATGGAGAGTGCAGCACGCAGATAGCCAGGCTTCGTTCGACGATGGGTGCAATCTGGTCGCGAAGTTATCGGATCGGGTCCCGAGGTCTCTGTACGAATTGCGTGCGGCGCTGTCGAGACATTTGAAGTGGGGGTATTCGAGAGCGGATAGTTATTTCATTTCCACGTTTGAAGAGTACCGCGAAGCGCTGGAGTGGGCGCAGGGGAGGAAGAGGGCCAATGAGGATCAGACGGTGACAATTTATAAAATTCGGACGGCGCAGTTGGGGTCGGCGTTGGTGTTCAAGGTGGATCGGACGATGAGGCGTCTGGGAATGAATTTGGAGGCGGAGGTGGATGGAAGGATGCGGGACGGGGAGTATGTCATTCTCAATCGAGTTTGTGCGAGAGCGATGTCGTTGTTAAAGGACCATGTGGGATTGGAGCCGCTGTTGCCGAGGTTGGGTACTTTCGCTAGGAAGAACACGAGGGAGACGCCGTTCGATCGGTGTATGAAGAGGAGGAGTTATGTGTACAATGCTGCGAGGTTGAGTAGCACTGATGCCTTGTTCGCGTCATATGTGGCGAGGCTGGATGTGGAGCAGAAACGCATCCGGACCTGTGAGAGTATGCTGGATCTCATCGGGTCCGATGAGAGGTATGCCGCCGGAGGCGAAAGGGAGGAGCAGGACAGCGTGGAAAGCTTGATCAGTATCATTGAGAGTGACCGGAAGACTGACAAGCTGAAGTGGAAACCCTTACCGATGAGGCCGAAGTCGAGATTGATTCAGGCGATTGAGGCGGATCGGGTTGGACTGTAGGCGTTGAGCGATGGTAATGATGAGAAGCGTTGCAAGCGTGGAGTCCGCGTCCTGGATGTAGTGTAATGTGTTATGGTGGCGCTCATTCTTTCCAGTACTTATCAGATTCGCGACCGACGCACTAATGTTTTATTAGCTCATGTCGATAGGCAGATACCAAACACTTTGATGTGGACATGCCCTCGATAAGACTTGCTCGATATCCTTTTGACGAGGTACGACGTTCAGCAGGTGCTTTTGACTACGGCTGCACGAAAAGCTTCATCCATCAGAGGCCGGGTGAAGGTAGCCTCGTGGTTCATTCCCTTGATCTTACTCGCGAAGGACTCATAACGTTCCATGTCCCACACGGCATTTCGCTTCTGCTTTCTTGTGTTCCAAACATGAAGTCCCAAGGCTGGCAGCTTAAGACCTGAGATAGGTCTTGGCAGACTGGCTCCTGCAGTGATGGCCGCTGTGGCAGCTCTTTTGCCAATGGTCTGCCAGAGATTCAATCGACTCTTTGATGTTGGCCTGGGGTTTCATTAGTCGATGCAACGATTGTATGGATCTGAACCTATCACCTGCCTTGGCGATGTACTGGGACCGGATCCGCTCATCAAGATGAGAAAACTTCTCATTTCTTCGCTCCGCGAACTCTGCGTCAATGCATGACTTGTCGGACTGTGCTAGGAATCTCTTGTGATGTACGCTGGGGACCGCGAAGGCCTTTTGCATGAAGCTCGTGTAACAATTGCCTTCAAATCGAGACCTTGAGAAAGACACTGTACCAAAGGTTTCCACATGTCTGCGAAGTGCGGTGTGTCGCTTTTGAGCTCACGTGTGGGCCTCCTGAGAGGAACCATCCTGTGCTACCATCGGTCGCCGATCAATGCAGTGATGCAGGCATCCGTACTACGAGGTCGAGAGTCTCATATGGATAATGTTGATGCTACCTAGAATATAGCGATAGCGTTTGGGGGTGACCCAATACCGCCTGGTACATTCAGCGGCACACTCGTCAGCAAGAAACTATACCTATTTAGCTTGGCACAAGTCTCCGACAATGCCTTTAGATCCCATAGCTCGCCAATTGACATGCCGAAAAGACTGAGGAAGTACTGGTGCAGGACGAGGTCCGACACGGGTGCTTCCTTGCCATTGATGATCGATGGGATGTGCTCGAAGGCGATCATATCTCCAGCGACTGCGCTGAAATGCTTGTTCCAGAACCATTTGGCTGTTGCCTCGTCCCCGGTCACTCCACACACCCTGTGGGAGCCCATGAGCTCCGCCTGCTTCTCTCCAGATACGCCGGTAAGTCCCTCGGTGAAGCCCGAGCGGATGATGATCACATCGCCAACCTTGAACTCAACACCTTGCTTCTCGGCAATCGTCTCAATGTCTTCAACAGTGATCTTGTCGTCATTGAAGGGGTTGAAGCTTCGTCCAGTCTCGTCTGCGTATTTCCTGAAGTCAATGAAGACGCCACGGGCTACCATGCCGCCACGCGAATGCCAGTGGTTTAGGGTCGGGATCTTGCGTCCTGAGTCCTGGTCATCGTCGTAGTTTTGCTCCAGCTCCCTGACACTCGTCTTGACACCGTTGTAACCAGCCTGGCTGCCCTGGTGATGGAAATGCATAAGAGAGTCCCACTGACTGCTACATTGCGTGTTGAACTCGACCTCGTCGTCGTAGCCGTGGCAGTTCAACGGGCTGTCAACGAAGCTCATCACCTTGTGGACGAGTCCCTTTCTTCCGAAACCAGGTACTTTGATGGCACCTATGGGCCAGTTCAAGGAGACGTGCACGCCATCCCTTGCCTCTGTGTATGCAGCTTTGACCACTTCTGGCGTAAGCAAGTTCAAAGTACCGTAGATATCCTTTTTGCCACTGCCATTGAGTTTATCCCAGACACCCCAGGCGCAGCCTACTCGTGCAATCAGCAGCATACTGTGAGGTTGCTCCACGATGTCGTCTCACCCTGTGGCATGCCTTCGACCTTGGGAAGGTCATCAAAATCTGGAATATTCGACATTTCGATATATGGCTGCTTCGTTTCAAAGTGGTTTCTGGTCCCGTGTGACGACAGAGTGGCTTGCTCTAGTTACGCAGAAGCACTCTCACTCGACGCGTAGCGCTGTCACGATACCGACTCTTATATTTACATGTTTCTGCATCATCGCCGGGAGGCCCAGTGGATTCAGGCGGGGTAAGGTATCGAAGAGGAGGGGGATCTGGCTGCCCCTCGGCCGACCACCACCGATGAAGCTGTGGGTTGTTGCAACCTCGAAGACTGCCCTGTGACTTCATGTACGAGGAACGGAGTCAAAGTCCGTCTAGCATAGCTATCACTACACGTAGCCACGAGACGAGAGGACGTGATGCAAGGACCTTGATGGCATACATGTAAGTTGCGCGACGACTAGGCGTATGGTTGAATTGAGTTCTGCGGCTTACCGACTGCACCTGCTGCCGTGTGGCGCGCGATGTCGCTTCGAGCTATGCGACAGGAAATCATTTGCGTCGCTGAGCAGACATCTACCATTCAACGTATGGTTACGAGATCCATGATGGCAATCATACTTGCATCGAACTCGAGGTCAGCGGTTACAAATATGCTTGCCGTCATTGAGCACTCTTTGTCGCGGCAGAACCGTGGTATCAACATGGAAGCACAGTCGCTCCCGCGAGACTCATAGAGCAAAGCACCGTCCTCTATCTGACAATCGATTCGAAATGTGCGCGGGCGTGATGTCGCTGGTGTGCCTTGTGCCGTCGTTGGTTCATGGCTCTGATTCGTCTTCTCGACCAAGAAATCTCGCGTTACCCTCCGATCCACGGCCGTTTCGAACTTCGATGAACAGATCTCCCGGCAGCTTTAGTTTTACACGTGCTGCGGAATCTGCTTCGTAGTGGACGACGGGGAAGGATAGATGTTGTAGCAGGGAGGCTGCGTGGCAACAGGAACGACTTCTGCTGCCAACGGCAATCTCCCTCCGCACCACGCGGCACAAGCTTGCTCCTAAAGCTTGTTGCAATTAAGCGTAAAACACGACTCTGGCGCGGAGATGATGTTTTGGGAACAATGGCAGGCAATTGTTTGTTCCTCGTCTGTCATCTTCACATGTTGAAGAGAACATCTCACAGAGCCTTATCTCTTGTGTCACATCCAAGCGCCGAGCGACCGTGCTAGAAGCCCGAGCCGCCGCCATCGGCATTCTGGATAACACGGAGTCTAGCTACCTGTAGATCGACCGAAGGATGGTGCCACAGGTGCCACCTGCTTCAAGCGAACCTAGCGCCTCTGCAAGTCCACGAGGCCAACTCGCAATGTAGCCATCGAGGCCGACTAGATAAAGTCGCGCCGCCACCAAGTCGTCGGCCAACTTGTCGTCTTGTTCCTCTCAGTGCCCAAACATGGCCCAGAAAGGACCCATCGAAGCGATGAGCGCCCAGTCGTCGAACGACAAAGCACCAGCCACGGTGTCAAAGGACAACGAGCTACCACCACTCGCAGCGACAACAAAGTCACGCTGGGAGCGATCTTGGGTATGCGCTTACCTGCCGCACGTCCATTCGTATCCGACTCGCACTGACCATCATGACTTCCATAGCCCACAATCGCCTGCGGGGCTGGTCTCTTCTCCGACGGCTACCTCCAGTCTGTCATCGGTCCAGTCAACACCTGTTTCAAGCTCATCTACGGCGATCGTTACACCCAATCCTCTGCCGCCCAGAACGTCACCTCAATCGCCTTTGCCGGCACCGTCGTCGGCCAACTGGTCTTCGGCTACACAGCCGACCACTATTCCCGCAAATGGAGTCTCCTGATCTCGACAATCATCCTCTTCGTCTTCGCTGCTCTAGGTGCCGGATCTTACGGTGCTGGCGGTAGCGTCGGTGGCCTCTTCGCCGCTCTCACAGCGTATCGATTCCTTCTCGGAATCGGAATCGGAGGAGAGTACCCAGCTGGATCTGTTGGCTGCGCCGAGTCGACTGGAGAGTTGAAAGAGGGACATAGGAACAGGTGGTTTGTCATGTTCACCAATGTGCAGATCGATCTCGGCTTCGTGATTGGCACACTCGTCCCTATGATTGTGGCCCGGATTGCACCGAACAATCTCGGCGTGGTGTGGCGGGTGTCCCTTGCTCTAGGTGTGGTGCCACCACTGTCCCTGCTGTACCTCCGGATCAAGCTCAAGGAACCGGAGTCGTTCTCACGGGAAGGTTTCAAGCGGGTGCGAACACCATATTGGCTGGCACTCAAGTTCTACGGTCCAAGGCTTCTGCTCGTGTCTGGAATTTGGTTCATCTACGATTTCTTGACCTACCCGTTCTCAATCTACTCTTCAGCCTGGATTGACGTTATCCAGCCTAACCGCGCTTTGTGGCAGACCTTCGGCTGGTCGGTTTTGGTGAACTTCTTCTACCTGCCGGGTGCCATGTTCGGAGCTTTTACCAGCGACTGGATGGGGCCACGGAGAGCTCTGTTCATTTTTGTCATTGCTCAGGGAATCGTAGGCTTCATCATGTCCGGATGCTACGAATACCTGAAAATGCCTAAGAATATCGCCGGGTTTGTGGTGGTCTATGGAGTCTTCTTGATGCTCGGCGAACTGGGTCCAGGAGACAACATTGGCCTCGTGGCTAGCAAGACATGCGCGACTGGAATTCGTGGACAGTACTACGCGATCGCAGCTGCTTTCGGCAAGATTGGTGGCTTCGTTGGCTCGTATATCTTCCCATACATCGAGAATGCCGGAGGAGGTGCATCCACAGTTCGGGGTGGACAGTACCCCTTCTTCGTGGCCAGTTCGTTGTGCTTTTTGTCGGCGTTCTTGGTTTGGTGCCTGCCCACTATCAACCAGGACACCATTGAAACGGAGGATGTGAATTTCAGACTGTACTTGGAGCGACACGGGTTTGACACTTCTTTGATGGGAGCAATTGAAAAACGCCGAGGCTCGACGTCATCTGTGCTTGCGGAAGAGAAGTAGTATGCATGGAGTCCTTCTGTAACGGGGATATACTGACAGACATGTTGCGTTCAACGCAAGCTAGAACCGATCTTCGTTGTAAGCACTTAAGCAGTTGCCGTCGTGTGTTGCGCCACATACTCTAACATCCATACATATCCATTCTTCGAAAGTCGGAGCCGCTCACCTGTGCTCATAAAGTGACTCAAGTCAATCGCCTTTGACTGTGGTGACCTTCTTCCACGAGTGCTGTCTGTGCTGAACCTCACTGTTCTACTCTGTTCTGCGCAGCGCTCAAGCTGGCACAATATGCAAGGTACCACGTCCTCGAAGCGCCGCCATCGAGGTATTGGGCCTGGAATGATGAGTTGCTGAAGAAGTTATAGCAAGAATTCGGATCAGCGATACCATAATTCGCCATGAGAATTCCCCTCCAGCCATCCTGGATGGAGTCGATGTACTGGTTCGTCCCATCAGTCGTGTTAGCAAAGTACGCGCTCCACTCTTGCTGAACCAGTGCTGGAGTCCTAATGAAGCTGCTAAAAGGCATGATCGGAATCATATGAATGCCCTGCACATACTGCGGCAGCGCGCCGAAGAAAGTGACGTGGTCGATCTTGTTCTCGAACAAGATCCCCGCTGCCTTGTTGCCGATGAAACGTGAAGGTTGCACATCGTTATCGCTCTCGTACAGGTAGTACATTTGCATTGCTCGAGCCTGTACGGAGAGCATGAGGTTGCCGCGTGCCATCATGTTCGTGTCGCCGACGACTTGGCCCCACATCTTGATTGCGTAGCTGGCCATGCAGTCCTCGCTTGAACTTTCTTGATTCTTGCCGTCCGCCATGTCGAAGAGTCCAGTAGCCCAGGAGTGGCCGTGGTACCAGTCGAAAGCTCTGGAGAATGGGAAATACTCGTCATCAACGATAGCGTTGGCATAGTCCCGTACCAGAGTGTTGACCCATGCTACATTTCCTTCTTCCTCAAGCCAGTCGGGCTCCAGGTAAGCAATGACCGCGGCAGTGTACACGAAATAGCCAAAGTGAAAGTGGTGATCGTTGTAGTAGGTGTTGCCAAAGTCAATGCCACTATCGCCGCCATTGTAGGAAGCATTACTCACAGCGCCTCCCCAAGCCCTGTCGTAGACGAGCGAGTACTTCTGCGTACCGTTGACATGCTGAGCAAATGATGTTTTGAGATCTCGCAGCCCAGAGTAGGCTAATGTCTTGTTTCCCACAATATCATATTGGGTGTAGATCATGGCCGCGAACTTAGCCAGAGCCTTGCCGTCGTAATAGAAGCTGCCTACGTTGGCCTGGCTCAGCACGCCTGGGCTCTGGGAAAGCTCCGCGAGTCCAGCGCTGTAGATCGCATCAATGGCAGTGGATGACACGGTCTCACTGTTGCCTGCTGTAGGTGTCCAAGGCGCAAACCCCATACTGATCGGCAGGTTCGTCTCCAGCAGCGTCCAGCGATCGCCTTTGATTGCAGTGGCCATCCCCTTGACGGTAGTCTGCAGCTGCAACGGAGTGATGCCAGCTTGATTGCCGTAGCTCAATGATGCCACATGATGGGGTAGAGCAAACATTAGGAGGGACTGGTTTTGGGTCCCCGCTTTAGTCCACGACAAAGAGTACGAGCCTGTGGTATCATTCACGGTGCCCGTGATGTTGACACTGGTAGCATATGCGCCAGCAGCACCGTCGTAGAGCGACACCAAGTCGAAATATGAGCCGCCAGGACTGACCGGTACTTTGGCAATCTGGATCAGACCACTAAACTGCGAGTGGCCTTGCACACTGGACGCGTTGGATCCGTTGACCGCAGTGAACGAGTTGACAGAGTAGCCCGGGCATAGGCTTTGGTCAGGCGTCACGTACATCAGCCATGTGGTATTGTCCTTGAGCCCCAACGAGTAGCTGTAGGTCGCATTGGGTACCGCAGCGCCGATGTACTTAATTTCACTGAAACCGATGCCAGATTGAATGAGAGGCGTGCCCCAGCTATAGTTTCCAGTAATGAACGAGAGGCCTTGGACAAGAGGAAACTTGATTATAGGTGTACGCCATCCAACCGGGAACAGGTTGGCAGTGACTGAGCCCCATTCTAACGCTTCTGTAGTCAGGCCTGGTCTTTCCGTTGATGTGTTCACCAACTCCAAAGCAGATAGAATGATCGAGGGTTGATCGATTGGGCTACTGAATCTCGATGCTTCTCCCGCATCGAGCCGGTAACCGGTGGCTTGGTCGTATTTCGGATCTCCATAGGTGTAGTCGCTCGCATCTATGTGGGAAATGGCAAGGCCCCAAGTGCCAATGTTGCCGCCTCCCCTGACCCATGTGACGCTGTACGGGAAAAGGAAGACGGGTGAGCTTTGGTTCGCCAAGAAGAGAGCAGAATAGAACTTATTCGTTTGCAGCTTGTGTACTTGAGGCTGAATCCCGACCCTGGGTACTGGGTGGTCATCGCGCTGCTGTAGCTGCGCTGGTGGCGCATCTGTGGCAATGGGCTGGAAAATGTTGCTTGCCGACAGCTGGGTAACGACCAACGTAGCAGTCGGACTCACATCAGTCAGGGTGCCGGTGTCGACAAGAGGCAGACTGCTGGTAGCGGTGGGTACAGATGTGCCAAAAGGCTGTGATGAAGGATTTCCCGACGTTTCAAGCGAGGTAACGACGGTACCAGAAGCGCTACTCGGGCCCTCCTCGGACACCGTTTGCACCGCGGCACTTGACAGCGAGGTCAATGATCCATCGGGAATGGATGTGGTGATGGAAGCCGCCAAAACGTTTGTTGAAAGATCCCGTGGCAAAATGGTGGAGGTCGTGCTTGAGGTCGTGAAACTTGCGGCGCCGTCGGGGGGAGGGATAGGCTGTTGGAGCTGCCCATCTGGAACTTGAAGCACGGCGGCAAGCGACGATGTCGGCAGGATCGACGTGTGCACTTGTATTTGTCCATCGGCTATCTGCTGAACAGGATTCGTGACGTGCTCGACGACTTTAGTCGGTTGCTCCTCGCTGCATGAGATGGTGATCGTCGGTGTGGCCAAGGTCTGGTCATTAACGAAGCGCTGCTCTTGCGATAGTGGATCTGTATAGTGTAAGTGACGTGTTCGGTATGGTCTTCTGCCACCATTAGCTCACCTCCAGTGAATGGATGTCCAGACGACAGTGCGATCTGGAGAAGTGCGATCAGTAGAAGGTCGTACGGTACCTTGGGGGCGAAACGATGAGAGGTCATAACGAGCGGCATCTCTGTTGGTGGAGATCTGCAACGCAATTGAGTTGGGGATTGGCAGCAGGGGATGGAGCGTATCTGGTCAATATGACTTCCCTGATGCCTCCTTTCTTCTGTTCCGGTGATTCTGGTACGACCTGGTTCAGGTGATGAAGGTTCTTTGATGCCTACGCCCAGATCGAACAGGCGTTTTAGGCACTTGTTAGTGTATAAGCACTCTCAAACGCCAATATTGTGATATGATGTGGACATGAAAGGCAGGAGATGCTTGTCGCAGACCACCATGTTCGCAAGAAGCGATCGAGGAGAAGCTTCGTGCGTGTATGCCGCCTACTTTGTCGGAAAGCGTCGCCAGCGTAACCCACAGTTTTGGCTGCTGTAAGGAATGTCTCGTCTCGAAGCACGACAGTGTAACAATGGCAGATGATCCATATGTGTTGCTTGTCCCTCGAGATACTCTCACATGTGATCCCTATGGACTTAAGGACTGGGTTCACCCAGGTAACCGGAAGTCAACCTAACGTTCATCTGGAATGTGCCCTGACCGGAGTGGGAAAGAGGGTACCTCGTGCTGCGGCCTCGGCGACATCAACTTACCGTCCTCGTCGGTACGACACGCGCAACTTCGAAGCGCATTGATGAACCTTTCTGGGCACTCGCGCGACACTCGCCCTCGATCGCGAGTGGAACAGAGCGAGTCCTTGTGGCGTGTCACGATTTGCATTCCACACTAACACATATAGTCCAGAGGTCATGCAGACCTGAACTGAGAGTCCTGGTCTCGGATATGCACATGTGTCATGGCTGTTCGCTTAGTGGCGTCGTGCGTGTCAGGAACCCGATTGTCCGTCAGTCTGGTTGTGATGAGACGGTGTTGCAGCTGCCCGTGCCGTGGGTATGACGGATGACTTGCAGGAGACACAAAGCGGCGCGGGGCTTCCTCAGAACGTAGAAGTAGTCGTGGACCGGTGTTCGTGGACGCGTCGTTCGCTGTCTTGGTCTTTGTCGAGGGATCTCGCGGGTAGCGGGCGAGGCGGACAGCCGGGAGCTAGATTTGTGATGGTGGAGGGTGTGCTTGTAAAAGAGATGAAAGGGGATGCCCGGCCGTGCCACGGGTTGCCATGGCACACGTGGCACGAACAAGACGCGAAGCCGACGCGTGAACGAATGCTTGCGTGATGGCGAAATGTGCAGGCGAGCATCCAACACCAAACGCAGCAGTCAAAGGGCTGCAGCCTGCTTGCAGTTGCTTGCGGGTGCAGGTGGTCGTGATCCAATAAAGGAGGAAGTGAGTCATGCCGGTGCTTGTTGCAGCTGCTGGTGCTGGCCGTTAGCAGTCCGTACGGAAGGCGGCCAACCAACAATGTTCTTTGGTATTGTCCACATCCGCAGTGAGAGAACTGCGACTCGCGGCCACGTCAGGCGGCGCGGTGTCATTGTTCCCGCGGAGCGTTGCTGGTCCCGACGTATGTGTATCAATGCATATTGTCGACGACATGCTCGTGGAAGTGGTGACGGTCGGAGACGCGACTCTCTTGACGCGTCTGCTGCTGCTGCGCGCATGAGGTGTGGCAGTGTTGGCCTAGAAACACCAGGGCACTCTAAACTTCCCCACACCGCTCTGAACGCTCTCTCTTCTCACCACCAATGTCACCTCACCATCTCTGCGGCATTGCATTGGTATCGGTACCACACTCATCCATTGCTCAGGCTGTCTCTACCATTGGCAACACATATCAGGAGGGCATTGACCCATGCGGGTCGTTGCAGCGATTGTACCAAGCTCAATTGCATAATCTCGGCTCTAGGGTGCCTGGTCGAGCTTGCTACCCGCTTGTGTGTGCTCCCGTTTGACCTGTCACATTATTGCTCTTCTTCATACTGACATCACATCTGCTTCAGATGTCATTCGTGATATCTCGCCCTGCAAGCACAGCAGCCTCAGCTTGAGCCTCACTCAACGCTCACTATTGCTTGGCAGCATCTTGACAAGAGCATACGACGTAATCAGCTTGTGATATTCGTTCAGTAAGTGTCTCAGAAACACATGCTCGTCATGTTCATGTCAAACCTACTTGCGTCTGACCTTCTTGCACTGCACCACAACAACAATAGACATACACACCACCACTTCTCACGCAACATCTTCTGACCACTGCTTCGACAGACACCCAGAACAAGCACCTCTCACCAAAGGGTGCACAAACAGCAAACCCTGATTCCGGAAGTTTGACCAACTTCCCTTCAGTTCGAAAGCCTCACTGGTGCCATTCAGACCGATATCGCATACGATGTCAGGAAACCCAAGAGGCCGCGGCGGCGGCGGACGTGGAGGAGATGGCGGACAGCGTGGTGGCTCTCGTGGAGATCGTGGAGGTGGCTCTAGCAGAGGCCGCGGCGACTTCCGTGGTGGCAGAGGCGACGGCGGACCCCCAAGGGGTCGAGGAGATTTCCGGGGCGGTCGCGGTGGTGGCGCACAGATGGCCATGCGAGGACCACCGCCCGGACGTGGAGGCATCTACCTGTTTGTGTGACATGCTGAGCTTCTTGCCACCTATTCTAATATGTCCTGCAGTGATGGTCAACCGATTCCGCAGCCTGATCCTGAAGTTCGAAACGCGGAAGACGCTCTGGTAAAGGAGACCAGGGGCAAGATGTTCGATGGGTTTCCCGGCCGACGTGGCTACGGCACAAAGGGTCGACAAATTGTCCTGAGAACAAATTACTTCACGCTCACAACTGCATATGAAGCTAAGGAGGAGGAAGTGACTCTATACCGCTATGAGATCGATATCCGTCAGGATCTCAGCAAGCAGAAGCGGAGGCGTGCTATCGATACGATCATGACGAATCCGATCTTCAAAAAGGTTCATTGGGCTACCGATTACGGCGCCATCCTGGTCACCACTGCCAAGCTCGACCTGCAAGAGCTGATGGGTGGAGCGAAGACACGCAAGCTCACCATGCCGCCTGAGGGAGGTGCCGCTACGGCTCCCTCACCAGCCTCAGACTCTGAAGATGTCCCGGAATTTGTCCGCCAGGCTCGCGATCGCAATACTTTCGACTTTCGCATCCAATACCAATCCTCCTTCGACCCGCGTCACATCATCGATTACTTGAAGAGCCGCCAGGGCGGAGCCACGTATGCTGGCAACGGGGATGTCGTCCAGCTATTCAACATCATCCTAGGCAAGACTCCCAACAGCGCCGATGCGGTTCGTGCTATTGGTCAGAACAACTTCTATCCGTTTCATCCGCATCCGGGCATCGAAAGGTACGATCTCGGGGGTGGTCTGGAGGCACTGCGAGGTTACTACACCTCCGTTCGCCCAGCTGTTAACCGACTGCTCGTCAATCTTAACGTTACCGCAGGCGCATTTTTCAAGCCGTTGCAGATTATCGACCTCCTGCGCGAATTTAGAGGTAATCCCGAACAGCAAGAAGCTTTCATCCGGATGCTAAAGGTGAAGTGTCCTTACAAGAAAGATGGACAGGCCGCGCCTTTCATGACCAAGATTAAGACCATCGTCGGGTTCGCCAAGCCCACCGATCGCGACAGGCGTGTGAAGCGATTCGGCAACGCGAAAGAAGTGAAGTTCAGCTATACTGACACAACGAAGCCAAACGCACGTCCAGCAGAGACCACGGTGTATGATTACTTCAAGAATCATCACGGCATTACGCTGCAGCGTCCAGAAGTTCCGGTCTTCAATGTCGGCACTCGTGCTGATCCGCAGTACATGCCACCCGAGCTGTGTACGATATTGCCGGGTCAGGCGTACCGTCGCTTCTTAAGTGGTGATCAGACCACCGAAATGCTAAAATTCGCGGCAAGAGCCCCCAACCTCAACGCGCAATCTATCGCTGGAACACCAAAAGCTCCTGGCAATGGCCTTCGCTTGTTCCGTCTGGCGGACCCACCTGGCCAACCCGACCCTCAGGACCAGTCCGTCGGCCCTTTTGGCTTCCGCGTTGGCACACAAATGGTAACAGTCCCTGGGCGAGTGCTTGAAAGCCCGAAGGTCAAGTATGGCAACAAGCAGATTGTGCCTAGAGGCGGTTCGTGGAACTGCGCAGAACAGAAATTCAGCAGGCCTGGCAAGTTCAGTCGCTGGCAAACTCTAATCATCAGTCGCAAGGGACCGAAAGGCGACGCACTGAAAGGCAACCCAGATCAGCTGATTGGGCGCTTGAGTTCCTTCCTACAAAACTATGGACTTGACATAGGCGAGCGTGGACCAACTGCTCAGCTGTTGCTAGATCAGCTCACAGTCCAGAACCGTGAATACAACGACCGCCAGTTGAAGCAAGCCTTTCAAAAGGCGGAGTCCAATCGCGTGGATATGCTGTTCGTGGTCATTCCGGAGGTCGACAAGTGGCTTTACGCCCGCATCAAGTACTTCGGCGATGTCGAACATGGCATCGGCACGATCTGCTCGGTAGGATCTAAGCTGGAAAAGGAGCAAGGACAAGGCATGTACTTTGGCAATCTGGCGCTTAAGTTCAACCTGAAGGGTGGCGGTGTTTCACACACTGTCGAGAACACTGTCGTCAAGCCAATCGACAACAATACAATGCTCGTAGGCATTGATGTTACCCACCCATCTCCAGGCAGTACCGACGGCGCCCCAAGCATTGCGACAATGGTTGCCAGTGTTGACGCTAATATGTTTCAATGGCCTGGCAGCATCCGAACGCAGACTGGTCGGCAAGAAATGGTTGATGCGGTTGAGGAAATGCTGGGCGAACGACTCGATTTGTGGCTCAAGAAGAACCAAAATCGTTTGCCTACAAAAATTGTCGTCTACCGCGACGGTGTTAGCGAGGGACAGTACAATCTAGTCTTACAGCACGAGCTCCCGTCGTTCCAGAAGACTTTTGAAAAGCGTTATGGTTCTATGGACAAGTGGCCAAAGATGGCGATCATTATCGTTGGCAAGCGCCACCATACGCGTTTCTACCCAACACGCCAAGAGGATGCAGACTACAACCCACAGCGTGAAAAGGGCTCTTGGAACCCGCTTCCAGGCACTGTCGTCGACCGGGGTATCACTCACAAGGTGCTACGCGAATTCTGGCTTCAGGCCCATCAAGGTCTTCAGGGCACCGCCCGTCCTGCTCATTACGTGGTGATCAAGGACGACATCTCCTTCGAGGCAGACGAACTGGAACAGTTCACCCATCACCTCTGTTATCTCTTCAACCGCGCGACCAAGGCTGTCTCCATCTGCCCGCCAGCATACTACGCCGACCTTCTTGCTGAGCGCGGCCGGGCCTATCTCTTCAGCACTCTAGCGGAGAATCACGCCAGTGACTCGTCCGTATTCGATAGCTCAAACGAGTGGACTGGAGGAGTGCACCCCCGACTCCGTGATACCACTTGGTATGTGTAATTGGCGAACATTTCAATAATTCCCCACGATAATTCGGTCTATCTCCAGCTGGAGCCTGGAGCTGCGACGCATCAAAACCACCGCTTACTCCACGGCTCCGGCGCACGCCCGGCCGGCGACTCCCGAATCACCAAACACTCCACGAAGACATCCTGAAGGATGCTACGATCTTGATATTTTGCTCGATCTGAAGCTCGACATGTTGCGTTCTTTGACTCCGGACCCGATGGTTTCTCCCACGTTCATTGGTTATGAAGATTGAAGCTGCTTAGCAGTTTGGCGTTTTGGGCCGATTTGGCCAGAAGAAAATGGAGAAAAGCCCCGGGATGTTGTGTGGGTAGTCTTTGGCTTTCGTAAATTGGGGCCTGAACACACACTTTTGGATACAACGAGCGTCTCCGTTGCACGATCCTGATCGCTTGAAGTTCCTTTAGCGAGATCATTTTCTCAACCACGATTCATTCCCTCCTGTAAGCAGTCGAGTAGCCTTAAGCATTCTCTGCTCGGCCGACGTACTTCGTGCCTCCCCTCAACGTGTTGCACATCATGGAAGGAGACATTGACCTGGTTGCTCTGCCAGTAGCATGAACAGGTCGGATGTGTGTTGCAGCAAAGCGATGACCGGCCCGCTCCCTGCTACGACGCTCCACCTTGTTCACAACTCCATGGGCATATACGCAGAAGAAGCATAAGCAGTCTCCGCTGGTCCTTCTACTCTCCCCTTGTTCCTCTCCTTCTGGATCTTGCTTTGCGACAGCGGCTTGTTCTCCAGCCCACACGCAGTCAATACCGACCACCTCAGCTCATCAATCCCAATCCTCCTATTCCTTCCCTTCTCATCAATGCTCTTCTCCGCGCTGCAACACAGCAGATCATGCATCGCACTCCTGCCACCCGCACCCGCCGCAGCCTCATTCAACTTCTCCTTGAGCTCCGCACACGTATCCTGCAACTTCAACAATCGATTATGCAGCTTTTGCGGACTGGGCGCTTTCGGCTCCGGGTAAAGCAGTTTATCCACCTTGCTCAGCACAATCTGATGCGGCACTCCCTCCTGGCGCAAGTACACCAGTAACGATATATCACTGGCTTTAAGCCCATGCTCCGTATCGACCAGCACGTATGTCCTCCGCAACTGCTTCCGATTCTGTAAGTACTTCATAATCTCTGCACCCCATGTCTCCCTACTCCCACTCCCGTACCCTGGCATATCAACAATAACCAACCCGCCCCGTCCGAATCGCTTCCACGTCGGATCTGACGCGTTTGCGGCATCGACCTTTTCCCCTGATTTGCCTTTCGCGCCTACCATCCCTTCTCCGCCAATCCCATACCCATTCATCGTGCGCGTCTTTCCCGGACGTTTGGAGACGTGTGCGGGCTTCTCGTTTGGGCGTCCAAAGAGGGCGTTGAGAAGGCTGCTTTTGCCGACATTGCTGCGGCCGAGAAAGGCGACTTCGGAGAAGGGAGAGGGTGGGAAGGAGCGGAAGTAAGGGGCGCTGAAGAGGAGGGTGGGAGGTAGCCGCGTGAAGAAGGCGCCGGCGTGTCGGAGGTCTGTAGTAGAGGGAGGGGTGGAGATGTCGTAGGAGTTGAGAATCGCGGGTGAGAGAGTTAGGAGGGACTTGGAGATTGTGGGAGTGGCGAGGTTGATGGAGACCCCATCTTCGGCGATATCGCTATGCGCGGAGCTTGTCAGATGTCGCCGGGTTATGGCGGATGCTGCTGCATGGTTGTAGGCCTCGCGACGCAGCGCTGGTGGGAGACGTAACAAGAGGCTCATGATCGATGTCAAGTTTCACTCCCGCGCAGAGTTTCGTCGTACCTGCCTAGCCCGACACGCCGGCGACCGATGCAACGGCACAGGGGTGGCTTGTTAGGGCTGCTCGAGCGGGGATATGGAAGGGAGGCACGCTTCACCTCTAGATCAACATCGACGTTCCTCGCCATGACGTTCGCCTTGATGAAAGAGCTTCATCATGGCGCCATCAACCCTGACTGAAGTGTTTGGCGACGGCAACAACGCCTACTTCAGCAATGGCAGGATTGATCGATTGGCCTTTTTACGCATGCAGAATGGCTTGATGGATATAGCATCTACCAGCTCGAGCGCCAAGTATCTGACGTTCCACGAGCTGAACGCATTACGAGATGGGAACGGAAATTTTGCATATGTCGGCTATAGAGATGTAGCGAATTGGATCGGACGGCCGTTTGAAAAGGATGAAAAGACTCAGATCCAGGAGTTCAATCCTGAGCAACATCATCCAGGTCTCATTTTCCTCGGTCTGGACCTCGAAGGTGGCTGCAGAAGCGATGCTGTCCAGCTAGAGCATTACCGCGGACAGCCATACTTTGCCCTCGACGTGTCTGGCGGCCATTACGATTCATTCAGAGCGGCACAATTCGAAAAGGGGAGAAACCATGCGCCGACAAGAATTGACCTCAAGCTTGATCGTGAGGATTCTGCCATACTCAGTCATGCTCGGTCGCTCCTGGACTGGAATACCAGAAACCTATACTGTAGTGCATGTGGTGGTCGAACACTCTCAAGCAGTGCCGGCCATAAGGTCGTCTGCCCTCCCGCCGATGCTGGTGTAGCCCGGAAGCGGTCTTGTCCTACCCGCATCGGGCTACATAATCAGGCTTTCCCACGCACAGATCCCACTGTCATCATCGCTCCGATCTCGTACGATGCCAAGCGAGTCCTTCTCGGAAGGGGCAAGCGCTGGCCAGAGAATTACTTCAGCTGTCTTTCTGGTTTCGTGGAGCCTGGAGAGTCTTTGGAAGTGGCTACAAGACGAGAAGCATTTGAGGAGACTGGCGTTAGGCTCGATCGCGTTCAGCTTCACTCTTCTCAGCCATGGCCGTATCCTTCTACACTGCTGATCGGTGCCATGGGACAATGTATGGAGGGTGGTGAAAACATAACGTACCCGGAGACCGAGCTAGAAGAGGCAAAGTGGTTTGAGCTGGGAGAGATCGAGCATGCTCTTGACAACGGAGCGAATCCCATGTGGGAGCCGCCGATCAAAGGTTATGCTGGGCCACGAGTGCCGCCCCAGAAGCTGATGGCCCATCAGGTGTTGAGAGGAGTGCTGAAGCTGTTTCACAAGCTCTGAGATTGTGTCAACGTGAGTGGTAGAGAAAGGGTTACGATCGAATGTACATAATCGAACGGGATTCCCCATTCCCAGCTAATGACACGATCGCATGCAGCACCATTCGACGGCATGAGTACAGTATCAAACAACGCACATCCGCCTGTAGATGCTCCGAGATGCCCGAAGCTGGCCACCACGCAGCCCTGCTTGAGGATCTTCCCCGATGTCTCACCTCCTCCAGAGTCCGTGCTCATGCAACATCAGACAATCATACACGAGCGCCAAGTAGTTCATCACTACGAATACCACTTCCTCCGCATGATCAGAGCTGTAAAGACGCTTAACACAAATTATTGCTCATGCGTTATCCTGTCGGCACAATGTCGTTGTGCCATGTGGTGTTGTGTTCCTCATTCTTCTGGATTGCGAGCAAGCCATTGTGCTAGTACAAAGCCATTCAGAGCGGGTAATGGTGAGTGTATATAGCGCTGCACCTTCGACAGCAGATCCCGATTCCATCAAGCACCAACTCCTCGAGTCAGGTATTCACACATCTTTCCTCTATCAGTTCGTTTCTCGAAAACAAGAACAGTCCTCCTTCAGCGTTCTCTGACAGTTTAGACTTCCCGGGCAACACCATCGAGATCACATATCACATCCTAGCGGGCCTAGTATTTGCAACCACCATCATGATCGGCCTTCGACGCATGCCCAAGTCACCCAACATGCATCGCGACTTCCTTGATATGATGACCATCACATCAATCACAGCCAACACCTTCGACTCTCACAGCGATACTGGTAGCGTCAATAACGCGTCCCAACGATCATCAACAACTTCCCTGATAGATGAGCTCCAAGACGTTGCTGAAATCTCGGCTTCGAACAAGACCCTTGTATCCTATCATGATCTCCTTCGCCATACGAACGGCGGCCTCATCCTTCGAACACTCCACGGCTTTCCCTACATCAACGACGTCAATGACACAGATCTGCGTCGGAGGACGAGCACAAATACAACGTCAACTATTGCTTCAACACGTGGCGCTCACAGCTCCATACAAACCGAAGAGGCGTTCACCGTGCGAAGGATGAGCGGTAGGGTCAGCTTTCTCTGTACTTCATCTTCTGCTCTGACCGATGTTGACATGAGCAGACCACACACTGCTACATCGAACAACGAGGAAGGAGTTCTCCAGGCTAGGATCACGTCGGTCTCTGCTTTACCAAGTTCCCCTGCCCGCTCTAGGCACAACTTCAGTTTCAGTGAAGATATCAGTGCTTCCATGTGTGGTTGCCGAGCTCTCATCACTGCGCTTTGCAAACGGCTGGCCCGACAGAAGAGTCACGAACCAACGGCGGCACCATCTATCCACAGTCTGCAGGCCACCGCACTACCATCGCACTTTCAGCTCAGGCTTCGGTAATTCCAGTCGAGCAAGTACGTCTCACTACGAATGAGGCTCGGCTCACTTCGCTTGACCAGGCTTGGGTAGCTAAGGATGCTCAAAGCGGGACTCGGAGTGGTCTTGTCATGCTGCAACCACTGAAGTGCTAAGGTCGGATCTCGCTTGGATAGGTGAACAGGTCCGTCCACGATAAGAAGAAGACTGTAAACCTGATTTCTTAGCTCTGCGGGGAGATCCAGAAGGCGTCTTCGACTGTGAGAACGTCAGCGGCATCACATGTGAGGATCTGCGCGGTGTTACACACCTTGATCTTTTCACGTGTCTCCGTGTTCTCGTGAGTTGAGGCACTACTTTGGTCTCGAAAACTCCACCGGGAATGGGACCATCGACCTTGTCGCTGCAGTCAGTTGTCGTGTAGCTTGAGCAGCCTGACCTCCGCAATTCCCAAGACGATCAGCGAAGCAGCCACAGCGGGAAAGCATATGAGCTTCATCTGCTGTTGAGGCGTTGGTCCGTCATCATCAATCCACTTGGCGCCGCCACCATGGCGGGAGACCATAGGGTCGACCACTCCTCTTGACACGCCTCTGCCATAGAAAAGCTGTAATGGACTCGTCACAGCCGCCTGTTGATGGATGAGTGGCATGCTGCAGGCGCTCTGTTGTGGGCCCTCCTTCAGCCAACGTCGGAGCTGTCATGTCAATCAACTCGTCCGCCTTCAATTTCAACCCAGTCTCTTCTTCGATCTCTTCTGCAGCGCCTCCTGCGAACGTGCCCGACTCGTCTAGCATGTCCGCGGGGATGTTTGCGAGCCTGAGATTTCTTGCAGCAATGCGCGGCTGGACTGTCGAGAATACGTTCTTCGTCTCCTCTTCTTCCGGTACATCATTCGGCTGCAAAATCAACAGCAAGGCGACTGACGCTCCACGCATGAGGATCACGCCTGGAAGCCATTCACCATTGTGGTTCGTGACATCCGACGGGAATTTGAGGAGTCCCATCTCATGCCGAACCAGTCGACGCCCTGCACTGTCATCTTTTGGAGTCGGTAAGACGATTTCGGCAACGGGTGGTCCGGAGTGGATTGTTGCTGAAGAGAGTGACAAATCGTGTGCCACCACGTCTTGAAGGCGAGAAGTTCCAGCAGCTGATCTTGAGTCAGGTTGTCCGCAAGCCGACCCCGCAGGGAGGCGTGGAGTCTGGGAGGACGAAGGTTGACATTGTTTGGTGACTACGTGTAGTTGCAATGGTATTGGTGTCGAGCGTCACCGAAGCAATATGGACAAATGTTCGGTGAGCGTGTGATTGATCTTATCAGCAGTGCCCTCTCGTGACTCTCAACAACGAAGATCAGAGAAGAATTATGTTGCTCAAGCAATACCGACTCGTCGTGGAGGGCTGCAGCCGGCCGATTGATGTAGCTGATTGACAGCAAAAGACGAAGGACCTACTGTTGACCAGAATTATCAATGAAGTCGCATCAGCTGGAGGACGACGGTTTCCAGAGTTGGGTTATGCCATTATTGTCGCCGATGTTGAACGCTAAGGCAACGGAACACGAGGTGGAGGACACAACAACGCTCATATGTCTTAGTCATCCCGGACTCGGTTAGAAGGGGCATGGGTATGGCTGCACATGGTCCGGTCACATGCCGTTGCTAGGTACGCCTGAGGACGACTACAATCTCCTTCGTAGACACTGACATCGTCCGTCGCCCTTTGCTGCTGCTTCCCGCGTATCGAGTGCGTACCTCCGTCGCAGTTTCAGGGGTGGTGCCAAATCTGCCGGGAAGGCACGCGACTGCAGCTGCATTGACCTCGACGCTTCGGCCTGCCGCACGGCATTCCCAAGTCCACCCACCTCTGCTTCCTCTTCCTCGTGTACAGGCTCGACAGCACATGCACAAACCCCGTCACGACCACACGATAAACGACGTATGATACCCACGATCTCCGATTCCTCTGGGCAGCCCGCGACGAGACTGGCGTCAGAGGGCATCACATAGTCTCGGCACCACTACGCTTGTCTCGCACAGGTATTGCGCCGGCCCACCATGTTCTGGCGCTTTGGCGGCTATGCCAACATATCCACCCTCGACAGCATCCTCGACAAGGAGGGCGTCACCGTCGAGGAGCTCCTGGACGAAAGTGACCTCATCCAGGAGCTGAAGCAACAAAACAGCAAGCTGGTCGAGTTTCTGCGCGACGACACTGTATTGCAGAAGCTACTCAAATATGTCGTAGCAGATACAGCGGCAGAAGTTGAGACGACCGAAGATGTCGCAGGAAAGGACAACGAAGTGAAGACGCCGAACGAGAAGTTGGAAGAGGCTCCCAAGTCTCCTGGCATATCATTCTTTGGCAAAGGCAAAGCCCGCGCACGGTCGCAGTCCGTCAAGAAGAATGACGATGGTGAGACGGAACAGGACAAGCAGGAAGCGCAGCGCAAGAAGTACGCCTATGTAGCGTGCGAGGTGCTCTCTTCCGAGGTCTGGAGCATCACTGAGGCTCTGCTGGATCAGAGAGAGCATTTACGGGAGTTTTGGCAGTACATGCGACGCCCAGCCCCACTGGACCCGCTTCAAGCTGGCTACTTCACAAAGGTCAACGAAGCACTGCTCGACAAGAAGACCGAAGAGATGCTGGCGTTCTTCAAATCTCTTGATGGTATGGTGCCTGCCATGGTTCAGCATGTCGATTGTCCGATGGTTATGGATCTCTTGCTCAAGATCATCTCGTTGGAGAAGCATGAAGGTGGCCAAGGGATTGTGGACTATCTGCAGACAGAAGGCTTGATCCCGCTCCTCCTCGATTATCTTTCGTCATCTCATTCATCAGCAACGCAGACATCGGCGGGTGACTTCTTGAAGGCGATTATAACTATCTCAGCAAATGCTACAACCCAAGATCAGTCCGTCATAGGCCCGAATGAGCTCACGCGTGAGCTAGTCTCAGAGAAATGCATCAAGTCCTTGATCAACGAAATGCTGAAGGGCGGCAATGCTCTGACGGTTGGCGTCGGCATCATCATCGAGGTCATTCGCAAAAATAATTCCGATTACGATCTTGACAACCAAGTCGGACCCGAGCCGAAGACTTCTGATCCAATTTACCTTGGCGCCCTGCTTCGACTATTCGCGGAAAATGTACCCAACTTCATGCACTTGATTCGTGCCCCGTCTTCGAAGAAGCAGGATCTGAAGGTGGCATTCGGCAGAAGCATCGAGCCTCTTGGGTTCGACCGCTTCAAGACATGTGAACTTATGGCGGAGCTGTTACACTGCAGTAACATGGGATTGTTGAACGAACGCGGTGCTGAGGTCGAGGTTCGAAAGAGAGACGCTGAACGCGAACGTCTAAAAGCAGAAGGCAAGCTTGCAACAACCAAAGCACCCACCAGTCCTAGCCACGATGAGTTTGGAAGCTCTGTGGATTCGCACGGCTTTCACCACGCCGAGCGGCCGACAGACGAGGACATGGCGGAGAGGGAAGAAGACCGTCGTCTTGAGGTGCAGAACGCTGCTGACGAGGATGGCTTCGAGAAAGTCAATGCGCCCGATTCGGCGGATGAACTGCCAGACGAGGTGACCTTCGACGATCTGAACGAAAAGATCGATCAAACCACACATGGCGGACTTCCGTTGCTGGAGAGAGTTGAAAAGCCAGTGCCCACCTCCTGCGAAAACAGATCGCCTGTCGATGCAGATGCCATGCCGAGACCGTTGTCGCCTAACAAGCCACCTTCACCCAAAAAGACAGGATTGCATTTCGATCCACCGCCTACGCAAGCTGCAGACTCGCCCACTGCTGCTGGGGTCACCGATCGCATTGAGAACTTGGATGTGGACGAAGATACCGTAATGTCTGAGTTTGGCGAAGAGCTCACCAAAGAGGGTAAGCGGACATCCTTATTAATCGAACAGCCACCGCAACACCCGCTAAAAGATCGTGTAGAAGACGATGGGCCGTCAGAACTCGAACGAGAGCTGGCGCGCTCCGCAGAAAAGCCCGCGCCCTTGAACTTTGCCAAAAAGGACTCTTCAGCGTCCAACGATATTCAGATCACTCAGACCGAAGTGGCGGAATCCAAGGACATTGGCGAAAGTGTGGCGACATTACAAGGCCAAGAGGCTCCAACTAATGGTGAACGCGCTGCATACGACACTGGAATTGATGGCGCACCAGTTGTGGGTGATTTCCTGAAGATGCAACTCGTCGAGCACCACGTTGTGCCGACCATTCTCGTAAGTGGCCACAATCTGCCCCTAGCATGCCCGTCGAAGAAATGACAGCTCACATATTTGCGTAGGACTTCTTCTTCCGTTTTCCGTGGAACAACTTTTTACACAATGTGGTGTACGATGTAGTACAACAGGTCTTCAACGGCACACTAGATCGGGGATTCAACAGAACGGTTGCCTTCAACCTTTTCGAGAACGTTCAGCCAAAGAACGGCAAATCATCTGAGGACATTGGACTCGTATCTGGCAAGGACATCACTGATCGCATCCTGGACGGCCAAAAGGCATCGGATGAGTCTCAAAAGAACAAGGGAATGCGACTAGGATACATGGGTCATTTGACTCTTATCGCGGAAGAGGTGTGCAAATTTGGAAATAGACACCCGCCCGAGGTTCTGGACCAAAACATACAAGACCGAGTCAATAGAGAAGAGTGGCATGCCTATGTCGAAGGAACACTTGCCGACACACGAGACAAAGATAATGCAGTACTAGGCGGCGTACGTCCAGAAAACGCGATAGGAGTGCGCGCGATGGGAGGAATGGGTGGGAGTATGGGAGCATTCTCTTCGAACACATCGAATACGCTCGCAAGCGCGGGTCTGAGCAATAACGGCACCCCTCAAGATACTCTGGCTCTACAGGAAGGCACCACAGGCCAATCCTTCGAGATAAACTCTGGCGTAAGCGGCTTCGGCGACGGCAGCGACGACGACGAAGAAATGGAAGACGAAGCCATTGTCCGCGAACGGGAGCGGAGGGCGGCGTTTGCGGAAGACGAACAGGTCGGTGAGCTTTCGTTTGATGTTGACATGGACTACCGATAACGTACTGCCCTCACGCTACCCCTTTCCTTGCCCATACCCTGTTTCGCGTATACACTGTACATCATAGAAAAAGGAGAAGAGCTGTACCAATATCCAAAGCCACAGGCAGGAAAGGAGAAGGAGGGCGGCTCAATGTTTTACAACAAGTTGCCTGCGCTACCTGTGCGGCAGCCGTCCAGCAGGCCGAAGCGGACGGAGCGGCGGAACACATCGAGTATGCGAAGGACTGAAAGACTCCAAAGGAGTACGATGATAAGGTCAAAATGGGTCGCTGTGGCTTTTGCATGGAAATGATCAGCAGCCATGGACAATAAGCGACTCTACGACCACAGCCTATCAACGACTCTAGTTACGTGTAACTGCTCCTCGAGATTGATCTGTACAACACACGACTGGGGTGCTACGGACACCGAAGCATGCATCATTGGGTTTTCTTTTTTTGGGGTTGCAGCCTTCCACGCCGGACCGAGCCTTTCGATATCAGGCATCGTGTGACTCGCGAGTCGGGTCACGCAATCATCCTGCAGGTCATACATGTCACCTGCCGGGCCTAGGAAATAGGTCGTTGTGATGGGAATCATGATGATGGGTGGTCAGCACTTTAAGCTTTGGCTATTCTTTGCTCTTCGGCGGGATGCTGGGGGTCGCGCTTACCCTTCGCGTACACTGCGATGCTCCTTCCCTTTTAGTCATCGCATCACCGTCAACCAGCTTGCGATGGAGGGCACGTACTAACATGATCACTACACACAGACATCACCTGAAGGAAACAAATCTTCCTCAAATGTTGCGCCACTCAATATCCCGCCTTCCCGGGCACGGAGGACTCTAGCGAGACGCCTGGCCGAGCGAAGTCAGGACAAGGATGTCGAGAACGATCCAGATGCAGCGGACAGCGTCGCTTTAGAGACAGCAGATATGCTGCCCGACGAGCCACCTGAGATCGACCTCGACGACGCCGCCGTGACTCCCGGAACTACCGCCACCGGATTCCAAATCACTGGCATGAGAACTCTGAGTGGCGCAGGTCTATCCGCAAGCAAATTCTCCGGTCTCTTCAGCGCCGGTGATGACGAAGATTCCTCTGGTTCAGATCGAAGCTATGACGAAGACGATGCTGGACGGGATCCTACGCTGAGTCGAGCTGAAGGTGAGCATGAAGATGATACCCCAAGCAGGAAAACGCCACGGCCGAGGAGACAGAGCACGACAGAGGCGAAAACCAGAGCGCCGCTGGATGACGGGGACGATGATGACGATGAGTTGGATCTCGCGAGGGATGTGGATCGGAAGATGATTTTGCGGCAGGGTGAGGGGCCTTTTGCGGATCCTGAGGAGGATAGCAGTGATGAGGAGATTATTGAGATTAAGACCAGGAGGACGAGTTAGGGCGTTGTGTTGGACGGGCATTTGTAGGGGAAGCCTTGTACGGACCACTTGGATGCTAGGCATAGAAGGATTGGATCGGCAGTAGCATGGTATCAGTGTATATTGAGCGAGGGAAACAATTTAACTTTCGAAACACATCGCGCACGCACGAAATTGCTCTTTGCTATGCTTCGAATCATTCATGTTCACTAATTGGGTATATGGGTAGTACTGACCGGTGGTGATAATTCCGTGCTTTCAAGAAGGCCTGCTTCCCGCCGCGAAACTCCTACGGCTCCTCCGTGCTCCTTCCCATACCGGTCGAAAAAGCCGCTTTCCTTTCAAGAATCTCCTTCTGCCTTCACACAGTCGAAGCACTCCTCGAATGCCCCTTTACCACGTCCTCATACGTAGGCAAAGCATCGTCCTCGATCTGGGCTCGATACGGATAGACGATGACTGGGAATTCCCTCTTCATCGCCATCGTCGCTCCAGCAGCATAAAATTGTAGGTCAAGTCGTAGTTTATACGACTGGGACACGTTCTGGAAATTGAAAGTGGAAGGCATGTGCCCAAAGACACCGCCATCAACAGTCTTTCGAAATCCCGTGTCGGAGGAGAAGGGACCTGATGGCCTCTGCTTGTTTATCTTTTGCCTGAGTACTTCGATGTGCTCTGGATGAGGCCCGTTGGTTTGGCAGAAAAGCGTTATTGTGCAGGCGTCTAAAGAGACCTCCGGAGGCTCCTCCGTCAAGCTATCGTTGCTTATGTCGGGGTTGATTGCGACTTCGAACTCGAGTCTTTGCCCAATATGCAGCTCTTGTGGCAGCCCAGAGATGATGGTATTGAAGACATGTTGTTTAGAGTGCTCCGCATGCTTGGTGGAGATCTTGGCTTTGTTCGCGATTCGTCCCTTCAAAGTCGGTGAATCTGGCCTTGGGGCTTCGCTCTGGAATACCAATTGTTGCTGGAACATCGTGTCTTGAGAAGTGCTCGCGTGCTTTGCAGAGTCGATGATAAAATACTTTCTCCACGTCTCATGCTTCGATGTGCCGCGCACAGCCGCGATGTCGTGCTCCTTGTCTTCCGACTCGTAGCCGGCTTCTCGGAAGCGTGATACTGCGGATGACGTGAGCCAGACCTTGCGCTCCACGTGGCTAGTCGGAGATGGTGCTGGGCCCTGCGATCACTTCGTCGTAAGATGGGAGATTTCCCTCATTCGCTGCATCGAAGCTCGGTGGGAGCTCCTCGTGGTCCAAAAGGATCGGTGGGTGGACTGCGATATGGAATTGACGCATACAATTCACAGCTTGACCGGCCACCTGGAACGACAGCATGAGTCGCAACTTGTACGATCGACTCACCGTATCTGAATACGAGAAACTGCTCGGAACATAGCTTAACACTCCGAGGCTGATCAGTTTGGTATAGTCGTGACTCTTGTGAAAGGGACCTGCTGGACTGATCTCGGCCTCTTTCGTCTTCAAGGTCTCGGCGCTGGTCACTAAATCCTCAGCGTCGAAGCTCGACCTGGGATTTGTGGTGTGAGCTATCAGGGAGGCTGAGGCTGACTGCAGGCTGACCGAAGGGAAGCTCATGGCTGTACTTTGCAGACTGTCACTCGAAATGGAGCCATCGATGCCGATGGGTCCGCCTACGGACACGTGCTTGGGGACATTTGCGAAGCTGACCTCGAAGACATACTTGGGGGGAACCTCCGGCCTGAGCATGGCCTTTGCTTTGCCTCTGAAACCGTGAGGACGCGCTTCGTCTCGATGTAATGCCTCGTCCTGCACAGTCAATGTCTGCTGTGAGCGATCTACTCATTCGCTCAGCATTGCTGTTGCACTCGCGGGTATCCGTGGCTGATCGTACAGAACATCTTTGCCCAACGGCGGATGCACAACGTCGACATCGAAGCCAGGCATCTCGACGACTGCGTCTAAAATGTAGCGGATGGCGAGTGCCCGTTTCGCGACACCCTCGTGCTCAGTCGACCGCAGAGTTGGCGGAAGAGGCTCGGTGGTGACGCTGGTTGTCCTTTTGTGAAATTTCCATTGGCCACCATCCGTTTGCTCTGCTGAGACTAAAGTATTGAACTTGGGCTCTGCATGCGGCGGAAAGGTGATCTCGAAAGGATAGTGAGCTTGAGAGCCTGGCATCAGTTTGACGGAGCCATCGTGAAGCACCTCGCTCTTGACACAGATTCTGGCGTTCTTGAGACTAGTCGCCCGTCCAATCTCAACCCTCCCCGTGAGTCGAAGCTCGATTCTCAAATGTGCAAATAGCTCGGAATGTTCATGGTGCTTCAGCTTCGAGGTTGTGTATCGAACGGAAACCGTACCGCGGATCGGATCTTCGGAACCGTAATGTACTTTGTTCAGTTCACGAAGAAGAGGAAGGACATGTAGAGTTCCCAAAGACATCGTGACTGCAGACTCTGCGATCAATACCTCCCGTCTCTGTCACCGTAGGGCAACGAAGGGGCGGGGGGCCACCGTGATCCTTCTCATCTCTCAGTCAACCGAAGGCGCGGCGCAGTCGGCAAGAATCCTTCGATACGTCATTCTTCAGGCGTGAAGCTTCAGCAACATACATGTAACATGGCGAAGCCCATCAGATCGAGGATACAGAGGCTGAGAGTACATCTACGGGCACACAGAGACGACGTTGAATCTCCAGCGTTGCATGTATCAACGAGCGAGTGAGTGGTGAAAGGTGAGAACGGACCTGGAAGACCACATTTCACAAGTCCACGCTTCCCCAGCTACCAACAGTTTAGGTGAAAGCTCGTCCTCCTCCTCCTCCTCCTCCTCCTCACGCAACTGCATGTCAATCCCAATTCCAATCCCAATCCCCATCTCAATCCCACTCGCTACGGAGCATTTGTGCCTGTGCCTGCCGGCCGTAGAGTATCGAATGGAACAAAGGTACGTCATATTGTTGAATCCAGCAGCGAAGATGTAGCGAGTCAACGTCGTCGAAGCCAATGTATGGCCCAAGGAGCGACAATTCCCGGAGCCAGTGTCTGGCCCGAGGAGCGACAGTTCCCGAGTGGCCGCGCCAAGCTCGAAACATTGCGCTCGGAGCTTCGGTCGATTTCATCCATGCGCCTCGCATATGTGGCAGGCAGCTTCCCTCAGCAAGCCGGCAGGTCACTTCCCGCATCTTGGTCGACTCCTTGTCCACGCTGTCCATGCCGCGCTCGAGACACTGTCCGCCACGAGACCAGGCAGACGAGCTGGGGACACTCAAGCTGTGTTGCACTGCGCACCCGGGGATTGGGTTCTCGATGTTGCATCCCCAAGACTCCACTGGCGGACTGGAGGTGCTGAATGCAGGTGGCCAGTGGATGGCAGCGCCGTATGTGTCCGGCTCTATTGTGCTCAATATCGGAAACCTCATGGCCGAGGTTAGCGGTCGCCGCCACGTAGCGACTATGCACCGACTTCGAGTCAACAGTGGTGCTAGATCCGGTAGCGTTGAAATTGGCAGGCTGAGTGTGCCCTTTCTTCTTGCGAGCCTGCGCAAGCGTGTCTTGTGGAGGGCGTTCACGGCGGAGACGGTACGATATATGGTGAGCATGCCAGGGAAAAAGATGGGGCCCCCGGATCGTGCTCCAGGATGTACCAGAGCTGGTCATTGACAATTGCCTACAATATGCGGCCGTCAAAGCCTCAAACCCCTCTCGTCGTATTACATGGTAGCCAGATCATGACTGCGCAACGTACTGAGCTAGGCTGCTGGTAATCTGTACTTTATGTAGCACAGAATCATGCAGTACACGCTGAATCTCCCAGCGCCATAGACAGTTGACTTCGCTGCCCTCAAAAGCCAGGTCGCATTCGTGTAACCGACGCCTAAGATGTGAAGCCTTTGTTGGCAGACGCCTCCCATGTCTGGACAGTCTCAATAGTACCTCAGTACCATATACGACTCTCAATCCGATTGTGAAGGTGTCAGCATCGCTACTCCAGCCAAGAGCTCCGTCTGGATGATCCTCAGCATACATCAGGAGAGCATCGAGACTAGTCTCGACCCATCTTGTCAAAGTAACGATCGACTGCCCAGAAAGTGCATGTGGTGCAAGTCCATTGATGACTTGAGTCCACGCGCGAACCTCCTTGGCGTCGTCGATATACAGATTCTGCTTTTCTTCCGCAAATAAAGCTGTGCCTGCACGATACGCTGACTGAAGATGGTCGCTCACAGGGCTGGGTCCAGCCTCGAACCATTCAAAAGCACGCTGTAACGCTTCTCTCGCCAGTCTCTGACTCGTGTTCCAGTGCTTCCTGCAGAACGCCAGCAGCTCTTGACTTGCAGAGATGGGCTCAAGCTCGCCTCTCGATTTCAAATGCTCCACAGAAAGGATGCGCTGGGTTATACCAGCAGCTAAAAGTCGAATCTCCTCGTTATCGTCATTGAGGAGATCGTACACGGTGAGGCTGATGCTCAACAGAGACTCATACAGACCAGGCACGGAATAGAGGACTGCCCAGAGTGATCGCACCCGCTCGAGTGCTTTGGCGGCAGCTTCACGAGTGTGAGTTCCGTTGCCAGAGACGGCACTTGCGCAATCTTTCATCCATCTCACGATCTCGACGTTTCCACTCTCACTACAGCCATTCCCATACTTTTGATCAAGCTGTACAGCACGGTGCTCAAGATAGAGGTCCGTGTATCTTTGGTTACAGTCAAGTAGGAATAGATGATCCCGTGATTGCACGAAGAACGGCTCGCTATCGAGACTGCTACCATCTTGGGTCTTGATTGATAAATAAAGCAGCATCTCCAAAGCCTCGCACTTGAGCTCGATGTCGAACGGTTGGCGAAGTAGACTGTAGCAGAGTTCCCTAAGAAAGGGTGTGTTGCTCCTGGCGATAATGGTCTCATGTTCTTTGAACGCCTGGAGGAAGTGTTTGCAGGCATCTTGGTCGATGTTGGCAAGCCTTAGTACTCGTAGCATACAGACCTTCGCGCTTTCCTCATCAAGACTGTGTAATGAAACCTGCTGCGCAAAGAAGCGCGCAATGGCTTGACGCAAGACAGCAGAGCTCGTATCCCCGAGACATTCCGCGAAGAGCATGGGAATCAAGACCGTAACGGTTGGCTCTGGGAAATGCTCAGACGACCACAGATTGAGTATCGGTCGATGGACAGTCTGCTCCTCACCTTTCCTAATGCCATATGACAGTAGTAAGATATGTGAAAGCTCTCTCACCAGGTCAATGAAGGCTGCTCTTGTGACAGGATGATCGCTGGCTCTGGGCTGAGCCCAAGCGCAACATTGTGGGATGATAGCCTGACACACGGGCAATAAACCCGGCATCGGATCTGCCTGCGTCTGTGCAGCTCGGGGTACACTTCGTTCGTGACGAAGTGCAGCTATGCGTATGACATACTTCGCTGTCAACAGGGTGCCGTGTGCTAGATTCTGGTCGCGATCAGAACGAACGTCAGATAGCCAAGTCACCGCTTCGGCAACTGCGCTGATAATGCTTTGGTTGCACATGACTGTGGCCAGTGTTCGCGCGGCTTTGTCCCTCATATGCCAACTTGCGCTCGAAATAAGGGTTCGTATAGCTTCTTTGATCTCTGATGTTCTTTCGACCGGTACTCGAGTGTGCTGCAGTAGCTGCAGCGCTGCGAATACACCTTCGTCACGAGGTTTAGCCACTGTCGTTGCATGATCGGGCCGTGGCAAGAGCCCAACGATAGTATCCAGCAAGACTGGATATTGCTCAGCTGAGATGTGCCTACCCAGCTGCAAGTCGTCGTCGAAGTGGGACTGGTCCGTCTTCAGGATGCGATCGACGACAGCACGGAACAGCATTAGACCACAATTCCGTATGGCCCATACTCCAGAGAGTAGCGAATCAGCAGCTAGCTGAAAAGCGGCAGCAATGTGAGGCTCTGACTGCTCGCCAAGCTTCGAGTTCTTCAGAATGTCTTTGAGACAGTTCATCGCATGCACTTGAGCCAAGCTGCCTTCTTCTGCGGCTGCAAGATCAACTTCCTGGCGCGATATGGTTTCCAGATCTGCAACTGCTCTGGACAAGAGAGACTGACTGCTATCAGCTATGAGGAGACCGCACAGCAAAGACGGTAGACCAGCCGAACGACGAGTGTTTATTGTGACATTCCCGCGCAACATATCAAGCACTTTATAGTACCATGTATCGAGCAGACGGCCTCCAGAAGAAGTCTTCATATCTCGACACTGTATGCAACAAGTGGTCCACGATAGAGCGACTGTGGAAAAGGCGCCACGATGCCGCAACTCCGCTAGTTGTATGAAGCACAGAGTGCTTAGCCTCTCAATCAATGTCTGATCAATGATTCCATCGCCAAAACCCTGCGCAGAGACCAATGCGCTTAGCAGAAGGCTTGCTTCCTTCAATGCTCTCCAGCAATAGCTCAGGGTTTCCTTCGTGGAGTCTGAGGATCCTTCTTGCTCCTCCGGAATATAGCCTTCAGGCGCATCATTGCACAGCACCGGCTTGACAACAGTCCACAGGTCTTGAAGAAGCTGAGCAAGTTGGCCCCTCAGCTGTGCCAGAGCAGGTTCGTTGCGTCCCAAGACATATCTCAAGCTCGTCAGAACTCCGTGCAAGGGGTATTCGCTGACAGCATCGGCCAGGCTGCGGCGTGCTATTCCGAGCATCTGCTCTAGCTGGCCAACGAGATCAATAGCAATCGATACCTTGCACCATTGCACTTTGTTTGATTCCAGTGGGCCTTCTCGACCACCTGTGGAGCGAAGCGCATGAATGCGGGCTACACCGTCGGCGTGATCAGCTCGACCAGTTCGAAGCATGTCCGATTCTGCTCGACACATAGCTCTGTCTAGAAAGAGAGGATCTGGAGCATGCATATCGAGGATTGTAGTCGCTGCTTGTCGAACGTCATCAAAAGGGTCCATGGCAAGATCAAGCAAGAGCCGTTGGACGGCCTTTGTCAGGACCGTCGTGCTGAAAGGCCATCTCGATTCACCCAGTGCAGTTCTTGACCATACATGCGATGGGATGGAGCTGTCTACGCCCGATCGAACCAAGATGCAAAGACATTTTAACGCGGAAATGTGTCTCTGGTAGCTTGCTGTGGGACGAAGCTCCCATGTAACGAATCGCAGCGTCCAACGAAGGAAGTCCCTGTGGATATCTAGAGAAGTTGACAGATGAACGTTAGCTGCAACGTCCTTGTTCCCCTGCGCCTTCTCACCGGCATGCTTTTGGCGGAACAGGACCGCAGTAATGGCTCGAAGCCGGTCAATCAGTCGCTGGAAGGCGCTGAAGACACCGCTTCGGAAATCGGCATCCACATCTGCAAACATGGATTGCAAGGCTCGTCTGATTTGTGTCAAGGCTTTGCTTGAAAAAGGTCGTGTAGCAGAATGAGAAGTGGTAAGCAAGGACAGTCCAGTGAGTCGTGCAGACCGAGACTTCCGACGGAGTAGATGTCCTAGCCACCTGACTGGTACTTGTATTGGTTGGACTGAGTGCGAGAAATCATCTTTATCAGTCTCGACGATGAGCCCAAGCTCCTTGCCGGTTTGCAAGCTCGCAAAGAGCAGATCGTTCTGAGCCTCAGATCGCGTCAAGACCTTCGCAGTATCATTTGACCAGAATCCTTGGATATGCAAGAACGACACGAAGTCATCAAAAGAGCATTTGAAGAGAACTGGCAGAATGTGGGCACGTAGATCGTCTATGCCAACAGACCCTTCCACGAGGGTGTCCTGAAGCGGTGCCGTCCACACTGGACATTCCTGTTCCTCGGATCGACGTTCTCCAGCAACAAATGCTCCGGCCTGGTGATATTTGTCCAGCAAGATGGCCACTAGTTGGGCTATGGACGAGCCGAAGTCGCCTTTGCTGAGCCATCGGAGTAGTATCTCTAGAAGATGCTGGAAGTAATCGACATTTGTGTTTGTAGACTCTCCGACGTTATTTCCGCTGTTAGGCACATCGAGAACCTCGCGGAGAGTCACAATGTCTTTGTGCAAAAGCTGACCAAGCAGCTGAGTACTGGCTTTCGCAGCATGAGGAGCCTGATAATCAGTAAGGCAATCTATCAGCCTGCTGAGCGCGGTCTGCCTGAGTGTGAGCAACTCCGCCTCCGGTCTCGAGCGCAGAACGTTCGTCAGAGTGCCCAGCAACTGCTTAGCGGACTTTGGCTTCGCGCTCTGTGCATGCTTCAGATACAAATCGAAGGCGCGAATCCAGACTTGGCTGACATATTCAGGCCGTTGTAAGTCAGGGCACACAGAGACGAGTGACTGATCGATCAAGCAACAAAGCGTGTTCCAAGCCGCGACGCGATGTGGTGCACTCAGACCAGCTGCACTGCTGGTGGCGAAAACACTGTCTAGCAGATGCTTGAAGTCACTACTTACCCATCAGTCGAGCACTGATTGTGGGCCGCGCGGTCGCAGCGAGATCCGACGCCGAAGCATGCTGTCCTTACTTGATGTTGTCCACGGAGGACGACTCGTCCGGAACGAGTGTGCGAGACGACTTTGACGTTTGCTTCAACTTCTCCTCAGCAAGCACGCTAGCGGTATAGTCGCCGTTACTTGTGACAGACATGACATGCCGTTGATGTGGATGTTGAGTGCTCATAATGTGTTGTTGGTCAAAGGTGAGAATTTCGAGCGGAGTCTCAGGCTCAGCCACAGGTCAGTGCCACAGTTCGTGCGGCAAGATGCCGACGACCGGATGTGAAACTCCCTGACGATACCAAAGTCAACTTTTTACGGGCACCTCAGCATCCTTCAACTCGCCCACGTCGACCACAATTGCCTTCTTCCCTCCGCCTACCATTTGATCACGATACAAGCGCCGCCAAGATGGGTATATGGGACGCCTTCACCGGCAGGAAAACACAAATCGCATCCACACCAGACACGCCCGAAGGCTTCGTCTCCTCCCCCGAAGGCATCGCAGTCCAACCCACATTCGACGCGCCCACAGCAGACGATGTCGGGTCTTTCATCTCGCAGCCCGGTGCCTTCGACCCAGCAGCGCTGCACCCACTCGCCGGCCTCAACAAAGACACCCTCGACTATCTCACACTTGACGACGACGTCCTCTCAGATCTGCCTGGGTCGCGGTCATTACTGCCATCGCGAGGATGGTCAGATGATCTCTGCTACGGTACGGGTGTCACATATTTGACCGCGCTGAGCATAGGTGGTGCGTGGGGACTGGTGGAGGGATTGAGCAAAGTTCCATCTACTGCCCCGCCGAAGCTGCGACTGAATTCTGCGCTGAATTCGATCACGCGGAGAGGACCGTTCTTGGGAAACTCGGCGGGTGTGGTCGCGATGATGTATAATGGTGTCAACAGCACGATAGGCTACTACAGAGGGAAGCATGATGCATTCAACAGCATTGCAGCAGGAGGAATCAGTGGTTTCATTTTCAAGAGCTCGCGTGGTGTGCGGCCGGCTATGATATCGAGCGGTATTGTGGCGTCGGTTGCCGGTGCATGGGCCGTAAGTTTCGAGAGCGCAGAGCGCAGAGGTCAGATGGACGAGCAGTGCTGACGTCTATCCCAGCTAACACGAAAGGTCGTGTTTGACGAGTGATTCCCTTGACCGATATACATACCTGATACCTGAAAGCGTCTTTAGAGCGCGGCGTTTGGTTCGTTAGACACTGGTAGCCTTGCTGGCTCCCGAGGAAACTCTGTCTGCGCTCCTGGTGGAATGATAGACGCATCACTGTGTTGGGCATGGCGACGGCGTATGGGTTTGTTTGTCACACCCACTCTCTGCTCCACGAAACGGCATGTACTAGTAAGAGGTAGACCGAAGTCATTAGCGTGTACAGAATCTACGAGGCAAGGTAACATCCTCTATCGATCCAGATCAATTGAGGCGAAGAGGAAGACTTTGAATACATGAAGATGACAGTAATGATTTAATTCATTACATGGGCACGCTGGAACGCGACGATTCAGGACAACACAAACCCATATTTCGGTCAACTTTGGTGTCCGGTGCGCGTCCGCTCTTCACACGCCTTCCACCCGCCGCGTCACCATTGGGATTCCTGCCTGTCTGCTTTCGCTTGAGACGAGTTTGCATGTCCTGATGCTTCTAAATCGCTGCTTGAAGCTCCCAATATCCTTCCTTGAGGTCTGTCAACGATCTCCGCGTCATGCAGTATATCGTTCCGATCACGATAATGCAGCACGGTCCTCGAAGCTTGTTTGGGCGGCTCGTGCCTGATCTTGACCACATTCCGCGCATTAGGCCTATCTCGATACAAGATCGCAGACGTAGTGATGCCCGGATCAAAGCCGCCGGAAGATGCAACCTCGACCACCTAGTTGGCGTGGGCAGCCTCCATGTCTTCCCGGCCATGGCATGTCCTCTTCTCGGCCATGACCTCCGCGGTCGTCGTGCGCCCATGACCACAGCCACGATAGGGGGAGCTGCTCGTCGTGTTTTGAGTCCAAATCCTTCTGTGTTCGCCGGCACCCATTCAGAATCAAGTCGCAGTAGCTGGAGTAGATTCTTTGCGCAAGTTCGGCCATTGCCGGCATGCAACAACAGACAATTGAGAAGTTGCACTCAACCAAACTCCACATTCCGATGTACTGAAAGGCCCACGTGATGTTCTTCAAATCACCCAGGCGTACCAGGATTGTAGATAGTGACCAGGAACCCACCAAGAAAGGCTCCGATCACACTGACTTTCCTGGGCCCATGTGAACTTGAGTGTGAGCAGCGAGTGAATAGGAAGTACCATTGTGATGACTTCGCAGCGAGTATTTCAACGCTTTGTAGGTGTACGAGAAGACCTCGAGCTTGATGCATTTACATCGAAGCTCGCCGGCGACCGCAAGCCACACGTCAGAGACCGGCGTGCACTGGAATATGACTACCAAAGCTCCGGCACGCGCGGGAGAAGCGAGAGTCGTCACCAAGGTTCAGCATGCTATGCGAAAAGCTGGCGTGACTGAGTCCGCTGTCCAGATCCGAAACAACAGAGAGAACTTAGTCGCCATGACGATGATGCCGTAGAACAGCTCGCCAAGGTATAACATCTGTCAAGTCAGCGCTGCTCGACAACATCTACTCAGCCCATGTAGCTCACCAGAAAGACTTTGACAATCTGGTCCACACTAACCATGTACACGTCCTTCCCGGGCCCGTTCTGAACCTCGATCTCGGCGGTGACGTCCGTTGGCACCAGCGAAACGTACATGTAGCAGAAGAGCACCGTCCAGTCGTCTCGCCCATAGCTTCGCCCACCGAATGCGGGCGTTCTAGACAGGAAGCGGCCGAGACTGTACATGGTGGCAGTCACGAGCGTTGCCCCGTCGAGTCGCCGGCGCAGTTCCCTTCTGGTGCGCTGGCTTGTGACAGGTGTCTGCCTTGAATCTTTGCGTTGGCAGGCTATCCGCCAGTCTGCGGTTGACGCCGACACGCGCATTCATGGAAGCTGTGAGGCTGGCGTTGGAGCAGAAACATGGATTGTCACCAGCACTGCAGACATACCGTGGGAGGACATGCCGGAAACAGTTCCACCTCATAGCATCAGTACCGAATATACAGCGATTGTTCCTCATCACTGACAGTACACTCAAGCCAATCTGCTAGTTGTTGATCAGCGTGCTGCCGATGAACCGAGCGCAAGAAGTCACGGCTGCTTCGTGTGACTGCAGGCAAGCTATATGCTGCTGGAGAGGCGCCAGCGTTGTGGAGTTCAAGAGACGATACGGTGCCAAAGCACAGATCGAATGGCAGCACCAGACTTCGAGCGCGGACATTCATGCTGCCAACACCGCCCTGTGTTGAACGCCTGTCGGTCGACAGAGTACGGTTTTATGGGGAAAGCATGTTAGATTGAGAAGAAGGACGTATTGGTTCTGCGCGAGGATCACTTCGAAAATCCAGTCCTGGAGTCTGCGCCTCACAGGTGCGTTAAATCGAACCCTATCGAATCCAAGGTGAGCTATTTTCCCACTGCCACAAGGCGGAAGGCGTTGGTTCAGTGTGATCGGCGGATGGGGCCAAGGGGTCTACCTCAGTAGCTAAGGGACTACCGCCGATGTCATTGCGCAGCTGCAGGCCTATCGATATCTGCAAATGTGCCGTCCACCGCTTCTGATGGCAGCGTGCTCTTTCACTTGATCCAGCGAGCGCGGCTCAAGACGTTGAAGAGTTGCCGCACGATAGACCAAATGATTCATTTTGTTGGATCATTACGTGTGACAAGGCGCACAATGCGTGACTCGTGTAGATCGATGCTAGAACGCCAGATGAGCTGCCGCCTGGCGCCTCGGAACAGATTGGACTTTCCTTTATCAATAAACACAACGACATTGACGAACCAGAGCAAGGCTCCATATACCTGTATTCATTCAAGGAATGGTGAACGTACATGCAGCATCCAGATTTTGCGGTGCTTCGGAGCCTGCCCGGGTGTTGCTCCGCTTCAAATGCAAAGCATTGTGTCTCTGTCGGCACGCTACAGCATGCAAATCGCTGTGCATTACCAGACCGTTGCTAACCTGGGTAGTATCATTCGGCTTTGGTCCGCGAGATGAGTTCACCAGCCTTGTTGGAAATTCTTGGATTGTAGTATTCTCCAACAACAGAAGCCCGGCCCACTGAGCGAGGCTTTCTAGAGCTCGGACCGACTCCAGCACTTCCCGCCCGGCGACTAAAGCGTCCTGAATAAAGTTGCTGTAGAGAGATCGCTCCGAGGTGAATCAGCGGAGCAGCAGTGACCTGGCTTGCCTGCAGGCTGGATACACACACCTGGAGAGTGCAGCTCATGTGATACCTGTTGAGTATCCATCAATGCGGCCCGTCATATTTGAGAACATGGTGCCCATGTATTGCGGTCGATGAGTTAACGAGGTGGCGTCATTGGTCTGTGATGAGTGAGGAAGGGTGTCAAATGAAGTGAAGTTGTGGCCAATGCTGGCAGCGATGTCGGACCGACAAACGTGAACTACATGGAAACGACCTCTTGGCGAAAACAGTGCTTGCGTCTCAATCACCATCACAAGATCTTGCCAATACAATAGTCGTCGTCGCCGGAGCATTTGCAATTTCCATCCTCAGCTAAAAGGAGGGAGTCTCCTTTTGCTACGGCGTGACCGCGTTCCGATTGGCAGTGATGGTCCAAGCAGATTTCAAAGTCGACCAGTTCCTTCTGTTCGGCGACAGCATCACGCAGCACTCTTTTTCACAGCAACGTGGATTCGCATTTGGAGCCGAACTGAGCAACAGCTACGTCCGCCGCCTAGATGTGGTCAACTGTGGCCTTGGCGGCTACAACACAAGACAAGCATTACAGGTCTTGCCGCATGCACTACCGCGTCCCAAATGCGCAAAGCTGCGCTTTATGACGTTCTTCTTTGGCGCCAACGATGCTAGGCTACCCGGTACGCCTGGTGGGCCACAACAGCATATACCGCTGGACGAGTATAGACAGAACACCATCGAGCTGATCACGCATCGCGACGTTCTTGCTCATCAAGATGTAAGAAGGATCCTGATAACCCCTCCTCCTGTCGACGAACGGAAGTGCCTTGAGAATGACAAGCGCAATGACCCCAGCTTCCCAGATGTCATCAAGCGCAAGGCCTCGGTAACGAAAGAGTACGCACAGGCCATTCGCGAGATCGGGAATGAATATGAAGTGCAGGTGCTGGATCTTTGGACGGTCATGATCGCGAAGGCTGGGGGGAACCCAGATGATCCAGAACCCACCGGGTCAATCGAAGTGCCACGTAACGAAGTCCTGCAGAGCTTTGTGCACGATGGATTGCATCTCAGCCCAACTGGTTACCGGATCCTTTATGACGAGATGATGACCTTGATAGCTCGAAAGTGGCCGGACCAAATGCCAGCCAAGTTGCCCTTCGTTTTGCCAGGTTGGGACAATCAAAATGCGTGGGATTTGCGGACATCTGTGTGAAGGTCATCGTGGCTGGTTGTTCACAGTAATGAGCTCGGTAGCATCGCAGAGCACTGTCCATATCTATGGGTCTCTCATGAGTCCGCATTCTCTCATTGTCCACACGATCAACGAGTAGTTGTGCAGCATCCGCCATGATTCACTGTCTGTCTGCCTCAAGTCGTCCAGAGGCGTGACTGCCGAGACAAACTGCGGCAGCGTCATCGCGTGGTGCAGGGATGTGACTTCGGCGCGTTGACCCGATCATGCACATGCGGGAGACGGCTCGAGTTGTGAAGATGTTCGATACACTTCCACCCTCACTACTAGTACTATCACCTTGTGCGGCGATGAGACGGGCGTTGCTTTGGATGCTTGAAGTACGACGTGATCCGGTGAAGTTCTTCTTGATCGACACAACGGTCTTCTGCAGTTCTTGCAGCTGTCGATAGACTCCCCGCCAATCTGTCGCCTCCAGCATGTATCAGACCTTCACAGGCTCCGGTCGCCGACCTCGACAAGTCAACCTTTCCGGTCGTCCCACCAATCCATTCGCAAAGAGCAGCAATGCACCTGGCGGTAGTGGGGCCCAGCAAGCCGTCGCATCGGCGCAGCAGGATCGTATAGCCCGACAGCAGCAACGTGATCGAATCCAGGCATCATCTCGAATTCAAAAGGTGTGGAGAGGGCATCAGGCTAGGAGGAAGACGTTCAAGCTATGGCGGCAAATCTGGGATGACGCAGAGAATGTCAACGCTCCATATCAGACAGCAGACGCCTCGTTGCGCCAGCTGCGGCGACTGATGCTGTTCTTCTCCCCAAGGACCGAACCGAGCGATGTTAAGAGGTTGACTTGGTACGGCACACGGCAAATCACTACAAGCGAGACGGTGACATGCGAGGGAGGACTTTGGTCGAGAGCCTACGCAAAGCTGCAGGCGGCATGCGTGACGGCGTTACGAGCGCGAAGCAGGCCCGACAGGGACACCGACCGTGAGGTGCTTGGCATATTGGCGTATGCAGCAAGGCAGACACCTTTCACGGCGAAAGAGGCGATCGAATACTACGAAGCGCTGACCTCGACACGAGATCTGCCGGCTGAGCCACTGCAAGGAGCCCTTCTCGCTCCTCTGCGCTCACGAGAGGCGTACAAAGGCTTGGTCATCTTGCTTGGTCGCCCGCTAGATCCTGGGTTGCTCCAACTGCTCAAGACTGCTGCAAATCCGCAGACTTTGGCTGAGGCGATTATAGGCCTCCAAAAGCGTAGCACCAGCACTCGCAGGCGACTATGGCTGCTCGGGAATCTGATCTTCTTGACCGGACAATCTCCCAGCCACATGGCCTTTACAGCTGCCGTAGGTCGCCTGTTAGGTGGTTTGGCAGATGATGTCGACTTCGAGAGTCCTCCTGTCGATGCCGACAATGCCACTTTCGATCGCGACGTTCTGTCTAACATGCACAGTGGCCTGGTCTTGAACACCTTTCTCAACAATCAAGTATCCACATTGCTAGACAAGCACAAAGTTCAGAACCTACTGTCTAGTACGCAGCCGTCTTCCAATGGAACGAGCGGCAGCGTTTCTGCAGAAGGCGACGCGCACAACGCGCAGGTACTAGCTAGCTACGCTTTGACCCTGCTACGATGTTTCCCACGAAGAGCAGACGATATTCGTATGTGGTTACACCTTGGCCCGTCGAACAGTGATTCTGCCTCGCCCACAGGCTATCTCTGGCGCGCCGCTCAAGCCTGCGCGACATTTGGCGAGATCAGGAGTTCGTCCCGTGGTGTTGTGTCACTCCTCCAGACGACTTTCCCGAGCCAGCAGCGACGTGATGACTGGACTGTCATATTGGTCTTCCTCGAAATGTTCTCTTTCGATCTCAAGATCATGGACGACGAGGAATTCATGGGCAGTAGCCCACACCTTAAGAAGAACAGCGCGGTTCCAGTTGGGGACGTCGCTTCGTTGGTTACATTTCTCAAAAACCTGGGGTTCACGCTGGTATATGATGCAGCAGAGCTTAACGGCTCTGCCATCACGAGGGATCTCAGTGCACCGCCGACGCGTCGCTTTGCGTTGGCGTCCACTCCAGCGGCTGAGATTGCGGACAACAAATCGATGACCGTGGCCGGTTTGCCTGGTCTCACAACGGACTACTTGAAAGGCGTCATCACAGGCCTATTACGCGCCCTTTACGAACGTGATTCGCGGCGACACTTCCTACCCAAAGATCATTGGTTGATGACTGAAAGGTAAGAGCGCGGTGTGCTATTAGTGGTCAGCCATCGGCAAATGCTAATCCACTGCTCGCAGATTCGACATGTCCAACTTTACTCGAGACGTGGTGGCTGAAGAACAATCGCGCAAAGAGGTCCAAAGCCTAGATGACGAAGACAAAGACGATGAATCTGATGACGACGGCCCAGCCATTTCAAACGGATCGACGACGGCCCGAGGAGGCAGTGGCTATGCTAGTGTTCTACGGAGACAAGAAGCTCGAGAAAGGGCACAGAAGAAAGCCAGCCGGCAGAGGTATCTCGAGGCGGTGGCCCCAAGGCTCGAGATCTTGCAGAACATGCCCTTCTTTATCCCTTTTCATGTCCGTGTGCAGATCTTCCGAGAGTTCGTGGAGCTCGATCAGTTGAAGCGAAGGGACGGGTTTCTCGACCCTGACATGTGGCGTCAAAGCATGATGTTTCAGCCACATATGAATGTACCGCATCGGCGCGACGCACTGGAGCGACATCATGCCAAGATCAAGAGAACGCAAGAGTTTCAAGACGCCTACGAACAATTTTACGACCTTGGAGACGCGCTGAAGGAGCCTATCCAAATTACGTTTGTGGACAAGTGGGATATGCCCGAGGCAGGGATCGATGGCGGAGGCGTCACGAAAGAATTTCTCACAAGCGTCATCACACAAGCTTTTGATCAACACACAAGCGATGCAGAGACCCAGCGATTCTTCATTGAGAACGATCAGCACCTACTGTACCCTAACCCGACAGCATTCGAGGACATGCGGGTACGACTTCAGGATATGGGTCTCAGAAAAGTCTCGGCAGAGGCGCGAGAACATATGCGTGAGCTCCAGAAGCAATACGAGTTTCTAGGGCGCATAATCGGTAAATGTCTCTATGAAGGCATCTTGATTGATGTAAATTTTGCGCCATTCTTCCTCAAGAAGTGGGCTCTTTCAGGAGGCAGCACGAGCGCGACCAACGAATCGCACTATCGTCCCACGGTCAACGATCTTCGAGAGCTGGATGAAAGTCTGTACAGAGGTCTGCTCGCTGTCAAACACGCGGATGATGCGGAGGCATTCGACTTGACCTTTGTCGTGGACACCGAAGTAGGTCCCGAGGGTCGAAAGCAGATCATAGAGGTGGATCTAGCGCCTCCGAATGGTGCTAACACACCAGTGACCAACGAGAACCGGCTCACCTACATCAATCGCATGGCAGCGTATAAGCTCCAGGCACAGAGCAAATACCAGACCAATGCTTTCCTGCGTGGCCTCGGCGACATCATTCAGCCTTCATGGCTTGCCATGTTCAACCAACTCGAGCTGCAAACACTCATAGGTGGTAGCGGAGCCGAAATCGACGTTCAAGACCTTCGAAAGAACACTCAATATGGAGGCACATACCAGATCGGCTCCGATGGTCAAGAGCACCCCAGTATTCAGCTCTTCTGGAAGGTTATGCAAAACATGCAAGACGAGGAAAGGAGAAAGGTGCTTAAGTTCGTGACATCTACTCCTCGTGGCCCACTGCTGGGATTCAGCCACCTCAATCCCCACTTCTCGATCAGGGACAGTGGCCAGGATGAGAACAGGTTCCCCACGACGAGCACGTGCGTGAATTTGCTGAAGCTGCCGATGTATAAAAGTGAGAACACACTGAAGGAGAAGCTCCTGGCTGCTGTCAATTCAGGAGCTGGCTTCGATCTTTCCTGATCAAGTGATGCAACAGTGGCGATCGTTGGCTTTTGCACAGCATGAAGAACACGACTTCATGGATAGACAGCTGACACTCGGGTCATGACATATAGATATCAGAATGGACTATGCGCTCCAATTTGCATGATTGTACGACCGAGAGCCCACGTCAAGTAACAGGATACCACGGTCGAGCATTCCCGACCGGTTAGTGTGGAGTTCGCCCTCGTGGGCTTGTGTGCTCAGAAGCCCAGCTAACGCACTCTGATGTACGCAATCGCCGGGCACGCACTGCATTTTCACGCTGCCGTTACCGGCCGAACCACCGCTTCTCATAGCACTGTCACGCACCTTGCAAATCATGACCATCATCCTCAGGTCATCTATACAACTCTGGCGTCCTCGGCAAGATCACGTCATGTCTCTCCCCATCCCTCAGCGACTTCAACGCAGCATCACACACCACCGCAACCACGAAACCATCCCACGAGCTGGGACCCGTCATCGGCCGTTCGTTGTACACATTATCCACAAAGTTCTGCACTTCCCGGTCATACGCCGTTGCAAAACGCTCCATACACGTCTCCGCAATCCTTGCACTCGAACCAGCTTTCGTTCGAGTTGAGATTAACGCCTGCTCATTCAGCTCCGCGGTACTGTCCTCCCCTAGTACTTCACAGCGGATGTCGTAGCCGTAGTTGCAGTTGACGTAGAGTGTATCGTCGACTCTGATTCCTGATTCCGTCTCGAAGATTGCGATGAGGGGATCCTGCATTCCGGCTGGGGCGCGGTGGGTTTTCTTGCGTGGTTTGTCGACACGTACCGAGACGATATTTTCGTTCAGCAGGAAGCGTATCATGTCAATTTCGTGCGTCGCTGAGTCGTTGATGATCTTCTCTTGTGTGAAGTGGCCTGGCATGACGGCGTTGCGGTGTGCGCAGTGCATGAGGACGATTTCTCCGAGAGCTCCGCTGTCGATGGTTTGTTTGAGAGCGAGGTAACCGGGGTCGAAGCGGCGCATGAAGCCGAGCTGGAGGATACGGGAGCCGTGTTTGAGTTCTAGGTCGATTACTTCTTGCGCCTCTTCCGCGGTGGGTGCGAGGGGCTTTTCGCAGAAGATAGGCTTGCCCACTTCCATCGCAACGAGGATCGCGTCTTTGTGGGCTTCGCCGATGGAGCAGATGAAGATGGCGTCGACTTCGCTTGATTGGATCATGGAGGCCGCGTCCGTGTAGGGTGTGGCGTGGTGGTCTTGGGCTACTGAGTTGGCGACTGCTGGATTGATGTCGCAGACGGCTGTCAGAGGAGATTTTGTCAGCATGTTTGGTTGTATGCGTTTGCTTACCTTTAGAGGCGTCGTACATGTCTCTTACCTGTGACTTTGGCATTGACGATGACTTTCTCAAAGCGGTGCAAGTGATCCCGTCCAATCATGCCAAGGCCTATGATGCCTATCCGAGCTGCCATTATGATCACTTATCGAAAGCCTCGACGCCCGCACAAGAAGTAGTCTTCGGTGCCCAAATCATATCAATGTCGGCTGGCCGATGAGACGATCCAAGACTGCGACCGTGTAGACGTGTTGTCCCAAGATCGGTACCTCTCTTTTGGTCTTCCCGCCCAGTCTTCGCGGTAGACCTAAAGCGGCGCAGCCGCTTGGATGATGTCTGTGTCTCCCTCTCCAAGCCGGTCGCTCACATGTCTCTTGCGGTGCTTTTCGCGAAAGATGAATCTTGAGCCGTGATATCAATGTACCGAGACGGTGTAACTGGATAAGGTCGCAGAGATTCACCCTGATATCTCGTGGAAGCCGTAGCGCCGACGACCAGGGCGATGAACGTTAAAGCAAAACTGCTTTCCAAGTACCGTCACCGCTCATCACTGAATTGGTGGCCTCAGTTTATGTTTTAACATTATCGAACTATACACGGTGATCTGTCCCTCACTTCTGCTTCACACACATTTCATTCTTCGTCTCCACGCTCAACTTCTTAACTCGGAGAAGATGTATGGGAATATCACTATACATGCCTTCCAGAAGACGCCAACACTCATCATCGCTCGCAGTGGCAATAACACCACGGGTCCGGAAGTGATGTATATCCAGATTGCGTAAAGAGCAACGGAGAAGAAATGGTAGAAGAGGACAAACGGTTGTCGTATGATGCCTGCCAAAAGGCCAACCGGACCGTCGATGCAGTTTCCGCCAAGCTTGAAGTAATGGAAGCAGCCCATTTGTAATGCTTTCAATTGTGAGTCGTCCGCAGCGAAAAGGGCGTACAAAGCTTGAGCAAGGATGTTGATGACCGAGGTCAGGTTCTTCCGTTGCCAGTGGAATGTGCGCATCTGCTGCAGTACGAGTTTCGTGTTGTCGAGCTGTGGGACGTTCTCGGGTGACAGGAGTTCAGAGAGCAGCACTACATCGTTAAAAGCCACTGTCATACCACCTCCTGTGAGAGGATGTCGCATGTTCATTGCATCGCCCAGTATCACGAGGCCTGGAGCTTTGTTCGTCGTCGGTGGCAGCCAGGAATTTGGCATCGATCGTAGTCGGTCCTTCTCAATCGCAGCTTCGAATGACGGTCGTACTTCAGCGGGTAAGGTAGGTAACACGACGTTCATCAGGTGTCCCTTGACACCTCCGTTGGCAACCGACGCCGAGGGAAGGTCTTGGGGTATGTCAATGAGCGCTCGTGTCTCGTGTGTGCCGATCTGATATAGCAGCAAAGGCGCGCCCTCGCCCAGTACGACGTGGCCATGATTGGGCATGGGAAGTTTCGCGTCGATCAGTTCTAGACCCCAGAACTTTGACTTGACGACCGGTGCATCTTTCCGGAATTCCTTCCTGAACTTGCTTGCATAGCCGTCCGCGACTATGGTCAAGCTGCCGAAGTAGGAGTCGTGTCGCTCGTTTGCTTGTCGCTCGTTCACGGTAGCTTCGACTCCCAGCACGTGTCCAGTGTATTCACCACGAATCAATTCTGTCGCAGTCGCCTCGACGACGGTCACGTTCGGACACGACATGGCCTTCCTCCGCAGCTTCGAGATGAAGCGTCCGTGGTGGAAGGATCGACCTTCGGGTCGCTTCCTTTTCATGCCGCGCAGCTCGTCCGTGTAGTCCTTCTCCTTGGCCGCCTCGGCCGTGTCATCTCTCGCGTTTGCAGGGTACGATATGCGCACCTCCTCGCCATAGTATATCACGTCGTAGCCCAGCACTCGAACGGCATCGATGTCTTCCAAGCAGTCTCGCATGCCCAACTTCTCCAATGCTTGCACGCCTCCTGGCTGGAGCAGTTCGCCCACGATTCGATCGGGTTCTTTCAAAGACTTCTCCAGCAACATAACGCTCCGTCCCTGGGTACCGAGCGCGTATGCGACAGCGCATCCAAAAATGCCGGCGCCGACGACGACGACATCTGCTTCGTGGTGCATTTCGCGGTGTTCTCGAGCTCGAAATCGCAGTGACTGGGGCGCATCGTGTTTTGAAGCAGTCGCGAACGCCATGATGTCCGTGTATATGTCAGGCGATCCTGGACACGACGCAGCCAATGTGGTGGCGAGATGTGGTACGACGTTTGTGTATCAGCAGGGAATAATGGACATGAGACTTGTACTGACGCAGAAGTCGAACGATAAAAGGACAGCCCAGCGTTCGGAAGCCAGGTCAGGGTCCATGATCCGATTCCACTTCCAGATCGTCCCGAAACTCAATCGTCGCCCCTGGATGACTGCACTTCAGTATTCTCTCTTTGCCTGTGACGACACACATAACAGCTGCTAATGAAACTGACACCTCACAGCAGCATATTCGAAGGCGACGTCGATACTTTGAGTGTCTCTATGTCACCGAGGCGCAGATGCATGTATGCGATGTTATCAGAGCAGGGACAAGCTTCATTTTGACCAGCCACGTCCTGCATACACTCTGCAGGAGCGCCTCAGGCCTGTCTCGACAGTTCTGCGTCGGCCAAGATCGATGTGTTCATCTCATACATCCATCACGCACGCGATACAAGCGTGGCAGTCGTCGAGGTCCAGTGTGCTCAATCCCCCAGCGCCGGATGATCTACGACGTGCGAGCCGAGATCAGGAACATGCCGTATGCAATATGATCACCGCTCTGCTCACAGTCACGCGGTCGCCGTCAGCCTCCGGGTTTCTTCCACGCTGCGAAGTATCTCGTATGCCTCGCGATCATCAAAACAGAGCGCATATTGCGAATCGACCCGGGAATGGCTCCGTTCCTTTCCCGCCTGGGTGGCCAAGGCTCGCATTGCCTCGCTTTTGGCAACACATTGGCTGGGTGATATAAGTGAAGATGCTTAGCTTGTTTCGATACGCTGGTACCACGAATATGCTGCTATCGCTGCGCGTATGTGAGCTCCGCGGGTCTAGTGACGCCCTCGGCGCAGCAATCACCCGGAAATGATGGAACCAGAGCTTTCTTGGACCGAAATGAGTAGTCATGGAGAACACCACCCAGTAGCGCACACTGCAATGCCACACAATGCTCCAATGGCAGGACCACGTCAAATGAACAATGCTGCTCCATCATTGTGGATGCGTCGCAGACTAATGTGCTGGACGGCAAGTATCCAGATATGTTTGTGTGAGTAGGAGGAAAGACAGAGGGCAACGCTGTTCGGGCAAGTGCAGAGTCGACCACATCCGAATCTTTCTACACCATTCATCAATCATGACAAAGCCATGAAGCTCCTCACCCTCTGCATCCCTTGCCTTGCCACTGCACCTGCGCATATCCGCAATCCATCGAGTCATGTGTTTGGGTTGCGACAAGCGATAATGCCTGCCATGATTCCTGTATGCGCTGCAGTCCTGGCTCCCGCCAACACAATACAGTTCGTGGTCCTTGTCCGATACTCATATACGCGCCGACCACGGATACCTCCCACGCGACGGCAAAAACTTCACCGAAGACCGTGTCGTCCACGGAGTGAACGCAAGCCTCAACTTTGACCCTGCCTGAGGCAAGCTCATGTTCCAACAAGCCGTAGTCGCCAATCCAGAACCAAAACGCGACCTTGTTCACATTGAATCAACTGAATGTGCACGACTTACTGGAGTGCGACGCAAGCTGTGACCCAATCGGATGCATACTTCGGTAACAACCATACTCTAGTGCACGTGATGCCCGTGGGATCACGTCTATGGATGGCCGGATGGCCACGTTTGCGACGACGTATCGTGTGCTTTCTGCGACGGGAAATTGCGCAAGATGAAGGAGGTGTTGGAAGGGATGGGTAATGGATTGTGATAGATGTCGCAGGGATCGTTCGAAAGTATGTACACCAAGATTCGTACTTGCGAAAAGCAGAACGTTATCCCAAACGCCGACGCTAGACGGTCATTCATACTCCGTGGTAGGGCTCTGTTTCGGAGCCTGGTAATAAATCATCCCACTAGATAATTTTGTAGATCTGGACTGTCTCTTCTTGTAGCTCGGACCTGTCGGTACAGCGGGGGTTGGCGCCTGCGCTTGCGCTGCTGGAGAAGACGCTACAGGTTCAGGGGTAGTCGGTAATTCATTCCTGGAGCCAGGTCGTCCAGGTCGGTGGAAAACAGGTCTGTGTCCATCTATGGACATGCGATCTCTAACTCTCCGCAAGAAGCCTGGTTTGGTGGGACTCTCTGTCCCGCGCCCTGCCTGCGCACCTTGACGTTCTACCTCTGTTGGTGTGATGCCGAGAGTTTGGGCTGCCTTCTCAGAGCCTCGCTTGGTAGGTGTCTTGCGGGGTGATGGCTCGGTGAAGACTCGTCGCTGTTCTTGTACGTCGGGAGGGTTCTTGGTCCTGAGCAGTGACCGTTCCGCGACCGGTGGATATTTGCCACGTCCCTGGTAGGGTTGGGATGTGGAGTGAGGACTGTCCCTATTGCCCGGGAAGAGCACTTTCGGCACAGCTGGGGGCTCGGGGCTCTCTCGGTGCCCGGGGTATGATCCTCTAGGGACCGATGATGACCTCGGTATCGAGGTCGATGTTCGCGGGAGGCTCGTCCAGCGTTCTAGTTGACGCCGGGAGTCGTGGGCAGTCTTTGGTCGGTCTGTCGCGTCCTGTCCAGCCATTTCAAGCGCGGCAGGTATTGAGTGGGCCTGCTTAGGTGCGCGACCTCTCTGCGATCTGACTGCCAATGGACTATTACTGACACTTCTCTCCTTACCCGACTCAAGCTGGACAGTCTCCGAGCGCAGGTCATCAAGGTCTCGTTCGAATCTCCAAGGATCGACAGATAGATCGCCTTCGAGGTCATGTCGAGTGTCCAGAAGCTGAGCCACCTTCTTATCATACTCCTCTGTCAGTGCACGAAATTCGTCGGCATGCCTCAGCGCGATTTGGGACTTTCGCTTAGCGATGCGCTTATTGTAGTCCTGCACCAGTCTTTCTTCCGCGGTGCGCAGCGCTACAGCGTCGCTTACAGGTAGGCTAGTCAACACGGCAACCTGCTCGCCGGGGTCTTCACGGTCCGCGCCATAGCTGGCCACGAGTCGTTGACGGTCTTTCGCAAATGCTGCAGTCTGCTTCGAAGTCACCATCTGCTCCATCTTCTGTTTATCGGTGGCCAGATCATTGAGTTTTGACTTGTAATCTGCCGCCAATTCGTCTTTCACCCGTTGCAGCTCGCCGACATGCTCTTGAATCTTCTGCGCGAACAACGTCTCGTTCGCGGTGATGACGCTACCGAGCTCTGACAGCTCGGTCTTAGCGTTGTGCAGGTAATCCTCAAACGAGCGTGTCTTCCATGCCATGTCAATTTCGTCTTTGGCCTGCCTTTGGTCAGGACTCATTGGCGTGACTGGCCGGGCACTCTTGCGACGACTGGCCTTGATGTCTTGGAATGAAGTCAAGTCGACCTTGGGTTCTTCTGACACGAAGTCCTCGGTCTGTACGAGGGCATCTCGTGTCTTTCTGGATGTATACTGAGGCCTCAATCGTTGGGCATGCAGGGTTTCGAGCTCTTGGACCAAAAAGTCGTTCTGTCGAATAAGATCATTCTTCTCATCAAGACGCTTCTGCAACGTGAGTCGTAGTATCGCGCGATCATCTTCAAGCGTGCTTAGCTGCGATTTGACAAAAGCAAGCTCTTCATGTGATTGTTTTGTCTTGGGCGTAGTCGTCCTATGCGAGGACCTGCCTTGTAGATCGCGAAGCGAATCCTGCACTTGACGAAGCTGTGTAGTAAGATCATTCCTCTCCTGCTGTAGCGCGCTAATATCATCCTCTGAGGATAGCTTGTCTTCCGCGATGCGCTGTTCAGCTTGAGACACTTGTTGCCGCAGTCTGGCGACAGAGCGGTCGGCCTCTGCTCGGCTAGTCATGGTAGCGTCGAGCCGAGTTTGCATTGCTTCGACCTCACGCCGGTGCGAATCCCCCTTGGCCGTCGTCTCGGCAGTCCTTTCTGACTCTAGGCGTGTCTGCAAGGCGTCGAGCATGGTCTGATGCTCAGTGCCCAGGCGAAGAATTTCGCTCTGATGGGACTCAATTGTAGCCTGTAAGTCTTGCTCAGCCGCCAAGCGTGCCTGTAGGAGGCCAGCCTGGCGCTCTTGTTGGTGGCTATTCTCTAGATCGGTCAGCTGGGCCGCGGTCTGCTGCTGGGCCATCGTCCGAATCTGTGCGACTGCGTCTTGATGCCGCTTCTTTAAATTCTTCACTTCAGCTTCGCCGCTGTGTCGCGCTCTATCGACTGCAAATTCAAGGGCAGCTCTATGCTGCTGCTCGGCGAGTCTAAATTTCTTAGCAGCCTCAACGTCAGTTTCAGTGACGGCTTTCAAAAGCGCTGCTTCATGATCCGTCTGAAGCTGCTTAACCTTCGCTGCTGTAGCGATGTTACTCTGCTGAGCGAGCTCGGTGAGGAACTGCTCATGTTTGGACCGCGCTTCGACAAGTTGTCTTTCATAAGAAGATCGCAAATTCTCTGCTTCCGTCCTATGGAGCGACGTTAAGCCCTCCATATCTTTCTCGAGCTGGTGCTTCAGGTCAGTTAAAGTTTTCGCTTGATCCTGCTCGACAGCAGCATGCTCAGCATCCTTCCTTTCGTCAGCTTGTTTGATATCTTCCAGCGTGGTCTGATGCTCCTGGAGGACTCGCTCAAGTTCAATGGCTGCGGCCTCGCGAACTTGTTGCAGCTCCTTCGCGTGCCCGTCAATGTTGCTGTGGGCGACCTCTTGGAGTTCTCGCAGACTCTGTTCGTGCTTGGCCTGAACTTCAGCGACAGCGGCATCGTGCTTCGTGCAGAGTCCATCGAGCTCGACTTGGTGCGCCACGTTCACATCCTCGATTGCTTTGCTGTGCTCCTCCCTCAGTGCCCTCAAGGCTGTGTGACGTTCCTGCTGTGAAGTTGCTGAAGCTGCGCGGTGGGCGGCGGTCATGTCTGCCATTGCCTTGCCATGGCCCTGGCTTTGTATAGACAGCGCCGTCGCGTGGTCTACACGAAGCGCAGCGAGCTGCCGTTCAGCAACAGCAGCTCGAGTAGCGTGCTCCGAACCTTGTTGGTCCAGCAAAGAGCGAACGCTGCTTAGCTCGCTGGCGTGAGCGGATGTAGTTTCTTCCAGCTGTCTGTCGTGCTGAGCCTTTAACTCCCTGCTCCGCGACAATCCTTCCGCAACATCTTCTCGAAGCTCAGCTACTTCAGAACGATGTTCGGACTTTATGTGCTCGTGTGCTGCATCATGATCTATTTGAATCTGCTGCAACTCTGAAGAACGCTCACGTCTCAGCTGTGCCAAGTTTGACTCATGATGCGTTGCCGCTGCTGCATTCGTTGCCTCGAAATCCTTCCGAATGGCTTCCACATCATTCTCGTGCTGAGATTGCAATCGGCCGTACGCCTCGTTGTGTTGCGCCCGCAAAGCTTCCGTTTGCCCGAGATGATCTACACGCAACTTCTCCACAGCAGCACCATGGGCATCCCTGGCTTTTGCGAGCTCTGCTTTAGATGACTCTACTTGGTTGTGAGCAGTCTCGATCTGAACGGCAAGGTCTGCCTTACTCTGTGCCAGCTGGCAGGTATGATGCTCTTGCAGATCAGTAATACGAGCTTCAGCAGCAAATTCATGCTCCGCTATCTGTTCCTGAAAATCGTTCTTCGCCGCATCGGCCTGGCGAGAGGCTTCATCGGCCGCTCTCTGAAGGTCAGCTCTGTGCACGGCTGCGCTCTCATCACGCGTTCGTGACCAACCTTCTTCGAGCTCGGCGACGTGTTTTTGATGCTGCGTGACAAGCTGTGCATGATCCGTACGCGATGATGCCTCGGCAAGCTCGAGCTTTTTTTGCGACTCCACTAGCTTGGTTGTGAGTGTATCAATCTGAGTGTCGTGAGCCCTCTGCACTTCACCAAGTTTGACTTCTTGTGCTCTCAAAAGTTCTCCGCTTACGCTTTTCAGGTTTGACACGGCCTCATCCCGCTGTTCCTGGAGACAATGTTCCAAACGCTTAATCTCTGCTTCGTGGCGATGCTGCACCTGTGCATTGTCGTGCTGGAACGAGTCTTCGAGATTCTGGCGATCGGTCTCAAACTTTCGAATGCGTTCCTCGTGCTTGTCCTGCACAGCTTCTGCTTGCCTGGCATGCTCCGACTTGATTTCGGACACCGTAGAGTCGTGTTGTATCTTCAGCTTCTGGGCGAGGTCTGCCTGCTGTTCCTTGGTCTTACTGAGCTCGGACTCATAGAGCTTCTGTGAGGATGTGTGACGCTGCTGCAGGTCTTCGACATCTCGCGTGTGTTGATTTTGCAGCTCTGCGGTCGATTTGGCGTGCTTGTCCGCGAGTGCTGACAAACGAGCATCCTGGCTAGCTTTCATCTCGCTGACACGCTTCTGGGCTTCCAATCGTGCAATGCCTAGCTCCGTGGCGTGGCGCGACGTCAGTTCGTTCATTTTCAGTTGATTCCTGTTGTCGACAGCTCCCAAAGCCTTTTCTTGCTCCGTCGCCCAGTGTTTCTCTCGAGCAGCGGCAACTTCGCGTTGATGGGCAAGATCATGCTCAAGCCCTGTTTGTCTATCAACTGCTCGCTGCTTCATCTGCTTCAAGGCATTACCATGTCCCGAAACGAGCCGTTCAAGAGCCTCCTTGTGCTCTGCTCTGAGTGTCAGGAGTCGGGCCTCTGCAGATTGCTGAACTTCCTGCACAGCGACCTGGCGGTCTTGTTCTGCCGTTGCATCAAACTTCGTTAGTGCATTCACATGTTCCGCCGTAAGTTGCTTGATCTGCAAGGCAAGGTCTTCTTCCGCTTGCTGTACTCGAGTATTGACGTTTAACAGTGCATTTTCGTGAGTCTGCTTTAGGGCTATGACAGTCTCGGCCAACTCGTGCTTCGTACGCGCTATCTCACTCGCATGCTGACTGTTCAGTTGCCGTAGAGCGTGCTCTTTGTCGAGTTTAGCCTGCTCAAGCACATTCTGATGTGTCTTGTTCAGTCCCGCGATCTTCTGAACATGTTCTTCGCCTGAACTGTCAGCCGCTTGCTTGAAATCGAGGCGTAATCGATCGACATTTACAGCATGTAACGAATTTAGCTCCTTGGTGTTATCGGCATGCTTCTGAATCAGTTCGTCCAGTGCCGATGCTTGTGCCTTCTCTACAGTGCGCATGCTCGTCTCTTTGGAAGCCACCTCTTTCGAAAGTGCTGTGATTTCGGCCTTTAAAGCTTGCACTTGGTCACCTTTGGTCTGCTGTGCCGTTCTCAGATCCGCGTTCAAGGTAGTCAGCTCCATACCCTTCGAGGAGAGCTCAGTTGCGAGGTCTTCCACTTGAGATCTTAGACCTTTCTCCCGGTTCTCTGCAGTACTACGAGCTGCTTCCAACCGTGCCTGTGCCTGCTCTAGGTTTTCCTCGAGTTCAGCAACTCGCGAACGATGATCCGCCTCGCTCTTGGTCACCTTGGCCAGAGAAGCTTCTGCATTCTCAGTCTGCAATGCTAGCAACTTCTGCAGCTCCTTTACTTTGATGCCAGCAGTCGATTCTGCTCTTTGCATCATCTGCTTTACGCTACCCGCCTCATCGGCAGCGGCCTTCAGACTCCCTTCGTGCTTGGATCGCAAAGTGCCCAGCTCCACTCTGTGATCATCTTTCATTGCGGTAGCATGAGCCTCCAGTTCAGCCAGCTGTGTCTCAAGCGCCTCGATCTGATCTCTGTTCATCTTTTCCGCGTTTTCCAATGAGGCGTCGTGCGTAGTCTTTAACCTGAGTAACTCATCGGCCAGTTTAGCAGACGCGGATTCCACCTCGCTTTTGCGGCTTGCTTCCACCTTCTGCAGCGAGCTGTGCCATTGAGCTCTGATTGAATCGAGCTCCTTGAATTTACTATCCTTCAAGACGTCCACTTCCGCCGTGTGAGCAGATCTCGCCTCATCCAGCGTCTCCTGCAGCTGCTTCATCTGTGACTCACGCCCGGCTTGCGATGCTCGAAGAGCTTGATCGTGGTCTCGCTTGATGTTTTGGATATGATTTTGGTGCGTCTGAATGATGTGCCCGTGCTCATGCAGTGCCGCCGTAAGCTTTTGATCATATTGCTCGATTTGCTTTTCAAGCCGGGCAGCATGGAACTGCCTCTTGTCTTGCTCATCTTGCAACGCCTCCAACTCCTTCGTATGTCGGACAGCCTCTTGCGAAGCGTTCTGTGATGATAGCCTGTGCTCTTCGGCTTGCTCACGAAGCGCGTCGTACCTGGTATCATGTTCCTTCTTGGCTCGTGCAGATTGCGCTTGTGCTTTGTCCAGCTTCTCCTGCAACGTCCGGCTTACCACGCGAAGTCCTTCAACTTCTGCAGATATTTCACTGTGCCTACCATTTAACGTCTGAATCTCATGAATGAGCTCTTTCTGGCGCGTGTCATGCTGCGAGACTAGCCTCTTCACTTGTTCGGCCGCTATTCGACTTTCCTCTTCTAATTGCGACACACGAGCGCTGCTGAGTTTCAGCGTCGTATCTGTCTGTGTCTTGACACCCTGCAAATAAGAGATCTGTTTGCGAGCCTCGTCACAAGAGCTCGATTTATCCTTGTTGTCTTGGTGAAGCTGGTTCAATTGCACTTCATACTTCTGTAAGGTGCTCCGCAATGCTTCCAGCTGACGCTTGTAGCCACTCAATGTGCTCTCTAAGCTTTCCTTTTCGCCCGTAAGTCTGTCCACCCTTGACTCTGCCGCCTCCAACAACTGCTCTTCATTCTGCTTGACGACACGTATCTCCTCGCGAGCACGTTCCAGCTCCTCCTCCCGCTCATCCAGGATATCCTCAACCTCGGCTTCCGACTCAGAGGCGTCAGGATCAACCTCTAGCACTGGTCGAGCACGAGGCTGAGGCTGCAGCTGCAGCTGTTGCTGCTCTTCCTTTATACGCCTTTTCAGCACGTCCAGCTCGTGACAGATAACGTCCAATGTTATCGGCGTAGTGACACTGCGCTGACGGAATATCTGAGCAGTGATGCTCTGTGGCTGGGAGGCGTTCTGAGACCTCTTGATCAAATGCTTGATGTGATCAACTTCCCTCGTCAGGGTCCGTGTAGATGACGCGGTATCTGGTCGCTCAGTCGCATCGGAGGCATGGCTGTGCGCGCGGCTCGGTGGTCGTGAGGATCCGTTACTACTGAAGGATAGCAGCAGACTGTCTGCCATTGTACCGCTTCTCAGACTACCTGGTTATCCCAAACTCGTGTGCCATGCTAAGTCTCGACGCGAATCGCTCGTACGTAGTAGGTATGCTACGTATTCGTGACGAGTGAGTGACGAGAAGACATAAGCAGCTCGTAAAGCAGTCGACTTCGGACAACCTCCAGACCGCTTGAACGGAGGGAGCTAGAAGCCGTTGCAATCGCCGAGTCCCTGAACGATGAGCGACGCCGAGTCAGAACGCCTGAGGGTTGGTGCAGTCTTACCAAAGTGTGGAAGAAAGCATCGTACAAGTAGTCGAGACGCTGAATAAGTGTGTGAATCTATGAGGCTGCTTTACTCTTTTCCATCTTCGGCAGCAGCTTCGGGCATCTCATGATATGTGGATCGGAGCTACATATGCACAGCGTGATGAATGACGCTACCGTTTTGGCCTCGGACATGATTCGCGTGAGAAGGATGCCAAGTCAGTGTGGTCATCAAGGGGATGCGTTGTCCTCGAGCATGTTGTGTAGACTGCAGCCCATGCTGTGGCGATGCAGTGTGCCATTGGCGTTGAGGACGACGAGACATGAGAGCATCAATTTCTTGGGTCGGAGGTCTAATCCAGATTTGATGACAGTCCATCAATGTTGAGTTGGCAGAAACCAGTGACAGTCACTGGATGCGAAATGCTCCAAACGCCGTTCATGACGGGTGGAGAGTAGTAGAGGTAACGATGGGGGAGTGCAAGATTCTGCTCCTTCTACATCAGAACAACTCGTCGACTCGAGTCTCGCGCAAGGACCGACTTCTCCACCGGCAACATATGTTTCACAATTGCTCAGCACCGCCTTCACCCTCCACGCGTTCTCGCAAACAAATACCATCGATGTGATTGGCCTCCCGGCACGCTGGAAATTCGGCATGAGTGGACCGAGGGGACGAGCGTGGGCAACCAGCGCCGCCAAGCTTCATGAACCCTGCATGAAGTCACCCTGAGACCTTCCAAAAGGGTGCAAGATCGTGCACGGCAACGGCATACGCGTGCTGGCACGTTGCGTTTTGAGTGGCCATGGGTTGTGGTACGCAAGACTGCTTCGTCGCTAGAACCTTGAGCAGGACAGTGCTCCGTTGTGTAGAGGGTCTCGAACGCTATGCAGAGACTGTGATGCGAGGCGTCATATGTAGCGCTGCAGTCCACCGAAGGTAAGGCCGCCCATTGCTTCTTCCTGTCACTTGCATCGACTGGACGACAAGAAGGTGAAGGACACAAGCACCACCAAAAGACCAGCCGAAGCTCTGCCATTATGCGAGAATGCTACAGCTCCGACCGTTCACCCTACAGCTCCTCCGACGACTTCACTACATTCCTCGACCGCCGCCAACGGAGCAACTCAGATGCCATAACTCACTGGATTTCCAACCTCTTCTCCCGCCCTCAACGGTCATTGACACGCGAGAGGAAGACGACCCGCAAATCACGAACAAGCTCAGAATCTCCATCCAAGGAGCGCAGCTCCAGCGACATAGAATCCCAAGCCAGCACTCTCGTCTCCCATTCCGACCATGACCGCAAACCAATCCAGACATCCCGTCTCGATCCCAGAATCATCTCAGATGCCATTATAGGCCTTTCAGATGGCTTAACCGTCCCCTTCGCCCTTACAGCAGGGCTCTCAACACTTTCCAGCACACGGGTGGTCATCTTCGCTGGATTGGCAGAACTCACCGCTGGCGCAATCTCAATGGGTTTGGGCGGCTATCTCGCCGCGAAGAGTGAAGAGGAATCCTACAAAGCAACCCTGAACGACACAAGGAGAGCAGTCGCGTGCGGCTTCGTCGATGCAGTCACTTCGATCAAGGAAGTCTTTGAGCCTTACGATCTACCGCCCGCTCTGAGCGAGGATTTGGCGTATCATTTGAGCAAGTCGCCAACTCTGGTCCAATTTCTTATGCAGTTCCAGCATAATACTCCGGAGCCTGCTGCCACTAGGGCGATCACTAGTGGCTTGACGATAGCGTGCGGGTATTTCCTGGGAGGTTTGCTCCCGCTGTTACCATACTTCATGGTAGGACAAGACGAGGTGATGCTGGCATTGCGGTGGTCCTTCGTCTTCATGGCAGTTAGCTTGTTCGCTTTTGGCTACAGCAAGACCTGCTTCGTCTCCGGCTGGAGGGGTGGGAAGAATGTCTGGGCAGGGTCCAGAGCCGGTCTACAGATGATGCTAGTAGGAGGTGCGGCGGCGACATGTGCTATGAGTCTAGTTCAAGCGTTCGACTCGTTAGCGTCGTAGTGCAATGCCGTTTATAGGTCAACGTTATAGCATGCATCCTTCAAGTGCCAGTGATGAAGAAGCTTAGCAGACTTCCCACGGTCAAGCCGGCGACCAGACACAATCCCATGAAACCTCCAGCTGCCTCTCGCTCTTCTTCGTCAACCCATTCTCCGGCTGCGATCATGCAGGTACTGCCAAGATAGCCATTAGACAAGCCAAAGAACAGCTGAATAACGACCAGGTAGAAGAAGTCGCTGTTGACAATCGCTCCCTCTCCACGTATGTTGCACAGGTGATAGCCCCCGATCCAGATGGTACGCAAGAGTGACAGCGCGAAGACAAGCCGCGGCCGTTGGGTCAGTGAGAGTGATGGCACTGCGGTGATTAATCGACCTGCGAGATCACCCGTGTTCCAGAACAGAAGTGCCAGTGGGATGAAGCTGGGAGCTTGCAGAATAGGTGGCTGGTCTTGAGGCGGTCGTACCGTGACAATACGTTGTGTGAAGACTGGAAAAATCATGGTAACTGCGAAAGTCACAAAGACACCGCCGGCCAGCCAGATGAGTTTGCGAAGTAGGTAAAGCAGCGGTATTGACTTGCGTCCGTCACCTTCTCCAGTATCGTCGGGTGTGTTGCTGTCCTGAACCTTCTTCGGCTGTCGACTCCTCGCAAGCAGTATCGAAAAAGCGAACAACGTGGCGACAGATATAGCCGTCGCAGTGATGAAGTACGCCAGCGCAGCAGTCCACCTGGCCGGCGGCGGTCCAGGCGGGTGTGGTCCATCAGTATGCTTCCCTTCGCCCTGGAAAGACAGCACAGAAGCAATCTGCGCAACACAAGGCAGCACACCAGCCACCGCCTGCCCCGTCATGATTCCCTGTGTATACTTCGGTTCTCCAAACCCACTTACAAATGCAAACACCCCATTTTGACAGAACCCCGTCGCCAAACTCGTCGCGAACATCATCGCCATCAGGAACGCAAAGTACACGCCCGGTGTCGCATCCACCGCCGTGCTCGCAGCAAGGAGTGAGAATACCACCATATTGATTCCCAGACTCGTCATAATCCGCTTTGGGTAAGAAGCACCAGCCTGCATCCTCGTGAGGATCAGCATAGAGCCCAGATTCGTGATTGTCGATATGGAGATTTCAGCAGCCTGGAAATTGTCGAAGATCCACGGGTTGGCGCGAAAGCGATGTTGGAAGTAAGGTCCAGCGGCGAGGAACATGTTCCAGGCCCAGAGCATAGAGATGCCTAGGAGGAGGAAGATGCCATATTCGATGTAGTGGAAGCCGATATTGCGGGTGGATGTTGTTGTGGTGTCCCGCTCAGCTTCGTGCTCGCTGTTCTCCAAAGGCTCATACTCTTGCTCCTGTCGCCACAAGCGACGGACTCTCTCCATCTTGGTTGGTGTGGTTGGTATCTGGTGTGTTGAAGGAGGGAGGAATGGACGTGATGAGGTCGGAATGGCGTGAGTCCAGGTCTTCACGCAGGTGAAGTTATGAGTCGTATGCGGGCTATGTCCATGACTTCTCGCCGGCCAGCAGGTGCATCAGATGCACATTTGAACAGGATGCAGCGTGATCATTGTGGGCGGCGAGCAAGTTCACACGCGACACGGAAGCACGTTGACCCACATCTCGCCTCGTGACGCGATTCACAACTCCTACCAAACAGATCTTGGTACGGGCGGATCTGCCCGTTGTGCGCATATCATGAGCGATGGCTAAACATAGCGTACACATGGATGCCTTTGCTGCAACGATGTCGTGCATATAATATCATATATCACATTGGAACACACGTTGGATACAAGTTCCTCCAAGACCGCGTTCAGCAGTTGGCCACAAATAAAGTCTTCACAGCTCCCAACTTGGGGCTATCTTTACAAACATGCATTGACTTTCCCGCTCCGATGCTCCAAGGGTTCATCCTTTCCACGCGCCACAGGCGGGTGGGCAACTCCCAAAGTTCCCATACACAGAGCAAGTCAATCTCTCCAAAACCTCGTGACGTGTCTCCTCCGATTGGGTTCACATCAAGAGCCTAGGCCTTCGGATTCCCGACTCGTTCTGCACGGCGGTGCTCGTCTGCCCAGAGTCTCCTCCCAGCTCGTGACGAATGGCATCACATTCAAGTTCGGTACAGCTTGACATCTCGCGCAATTCATCGGCGCGGAGAATTTCATGTCGGCCGTGCGTATCGGCACTCGCTTTATCGCAGCCCGGGTATCGACAAAGTGCCTCATGGTCAATGATGAACTACATTTGGACACCTTCGTGGCGTATGCAGGATTTCGTTATGTCAAACTAGCCGCCCTTTCGTTCGGATTCATTCTTAGGTAGAGGTTGACCGCCGTTGGTTGACTTCGTGCCAGCAATTGACTTGCTCTTCTTGTGACCCTTTTTCGGCACCTGCTGCCACAAGCTCTGAGCAGCGTTGTTTTGAAGCGGATTTTTGGGCTCGATATCGTTTGCAGGTCCGGAATGTTTGCTCTCAGTCATTATTGACGCGCTGCCTTGACGCTCGTGCTTCGATGGCTCATGCGGCGCCTGATTTTCATTGGCAATCTCTCTGGCGACTTGCTTTGCATTAGCAATCTTGGCTGCCTTGAAGAGACCTCCATTGGCCTCCGTGGATGCATATGCATCGAAATCGCGCGAACGGGTCGGCGAAGGAGTCCGAAGCTCAGCGACGGGCGATAATAGGGGCGCCGCCAAGAGTGGAGTATGGTCATGAAGCTGACCGTTAACACCATTAGTATGCGGTGTCGTGCCATTAGGCGACAACATCAGACCGCGGTCTTGTTTGGGAGCACAAGTCGGCGATTGCAAAGTTCGCTTATCGCTAGGCAGTATTTGCTCAGGTCCGGAACGGTCAAAAGTTGTTCGCAATAGCAGCGGCTGTGTCACGTAAGCGCCTTCTTGCTGAGCTGAAGCATGTTCCACGTACGCGCGAGGGTCTACCCCCGTGCTGCCAGTCGCCCTCTCGATCTGCTGTGGCAAATATGCACTTGTCGAGCCGTTCACGATGAGTGGACCCTCGCTGTCAGCATGCGCTGGCGAGATAGGAAGAACGGGAGCAGGAAGCGCCGGTATGGGCGGCAGTGTCGGTATCGCGTGGTTCGTAGATGATGGACTTTGCAGCGTGATCGAGGCTGGTTGACTGGCCCTTCGATTGCCTGGCATGGCATAGCTTCTCGCATTACCAAGAGGCGATGGAGAGCGGGAACTATGCCGGCCATTGACAAGCGGCGGCATCAGGTCTGGTGTCACCCTTCGTTGTCGTGTAGGTGGATCCCTCAAAGTCATTTGCGGTGGCTGCATTTGACCGCCATTCGCATATTGTGGACCAAACTGTGGTGACACATAATATCCGACGTACTCTTTGGGTCCTACATGATCCATCGAGGGTACTCCTGGATAAGGTCCGGCTGAGTATGGTGCGAACGACATCGGTAAGCCTGGCTGTCCAGGCTGATACATCTGCGAAGCTGATCTTATGCTTTGGTAGTGGGCACCCAGAGCGCCGGCGACATCGTAGCCCGGGTGCATCTGCTGCTGCAAGCCGAGAGGATGCTGTATTGAGCGTCCTGGTTGAGACTGCGACCGTATCGAGCTGGCCGATGCATCAGGAAGGGACGCCCGATGCACTTGGCGGCGTAGAGCTGGCATGGCCGCTGACAGTGCCGGTGACGGGGGATTCGTATTTGTGCCTTCTCGTGATCGCGCCTGTGACATCGGCGGCGGCTGAGGATACCGTGCTGGATAGTGATAGGGATAGCCGGGTAGCAGCGGCGCTGTCTGGGGTGGAGTATCCATTATTCTAGGACTCGGATGTCCATTGATATGAGGCCTGGGTCGTGGAGATCCGGAGCCGGCCGGATCTCCTTTCCTTCCTTGATTTTGCGTGTGCTGTTGTTGCGTAAGCTGTTGCATAAGAGCCTTCTCTTGCGCCTGGAGTATTTGATACTGCTGTGCCAACTGCTCGTGCAGCGTACCTCTGGCTTGGAAGTAGTCGCTGTTGACGGTACCCATCGGTGAACTGAATGGTAGATTGATACGCTGGTTGCTGAAAGAGGCTCCGCTAGACGCTCTTCGTCCACCAGCTCTCTGCGAAGACTGGTTTCGGTTCGCTTTCCGTGATCTTCCCGTGTTGGCCTCCCGGTTCGTTTGTCCAGATTGTGACGCACTTCTCGTGAGTGTCGGTTTCGGCTTTGGTGGCGGCCTCTGGAATATGGGCTTCTCCTCCTTTGGGAAGACGTACTGCTCGCAGCACTTGTCCAGCTGGAATCCGTCTTCAAGCAGTTCGAATGCTCGCCGAATCTCGGTATGGATGCCGTGCCATGCATAGATATCCGCAGAATTGCCCAGGTTCCTATCGACAGTGAAAGGCTCTTCCACGCAGATACTAGCTCTGGACTCCTTGTTGTGAAAATCACTGGCAGCCCAACCTTTCGCTTTCCTTTCTACCAGGCGGCCTTCCCGTACTGATATGACGTGCTTCGAGTAGCTAAACTCATAGCCATAATGTCGAAAGAACTGAAATAAGAGCTCGCCCAAGGACTCCTTGTTAGCATCACCAAAGCCTTTCAGCGCATCTACATCGTCGGCAAAAGTCGATGCTTCGCCAGATTCTGTCTTTTGCCGTCGATCGTGAATTTTCTGCAGAGAAGGTAATATTGGTGGTTCACGTCTTTGCAAGAAGTTGATGATCATACATATCCAGGTATATGAGCTTATCGTGCCACCGTATGCTATTGATGAGGTCAGCGAACACAAGACAACCTCGGATCATGCTCACTCACCAGCGTCATTGAGTATTCGACGTTTAGTCCAATACTTGATGATCTTTGCCAAGGGTCGTACTCTGTCGTCGAGCTGGACGTAGGTCCTAATCATGCGGGTGTTCTGCAGTGCGAGGGGATTATTGACATTAATGTCGATCGCGAGTTGCAGATCAGGGTCCCACGCTTTCACAATGGGTACCTTAGCTGCAGCGCGACACACGATCTTTTCCATGCCATCTGATATCACGTCAGTTCCTCGTGCTTAACCAAAACGGCGCAGCTTCCATTGACGTACGTTTGTGCAGAAGCGCAGCCAACGAATGCATCGACTCGAGCTTCCTCAGCGGTGTTGTGATGCAAATGTCCACATCTGAGTCTGTCGAGCTCAGCATGTTCCCTGAGGATCCGAAGACGTTGACGCGGATGTCGTTTCCTGGCCATTCGTCGTTCAATATTCGATCCAGCTTGGGCACCAGCTTTGTCCGCCGCTCTTCACTCTCTTGAGATGGCAGCAACCGGTCGTAGAGTTCGCGCATATCACCACTCAGCTTGCCCTGCTCATTCGGGTTCAGTGTCTTCTTAGGCTCCTTCTTGGGTGGGCCCAATTCCTGATCGCCACCGTCGACATATGGCATGCGGCGTTTCCTAAACTCCTCGCCGCTCTCAAACTTGCACACGACCGGCGCGCCCCTGTGTGCGCCTGCATTTCCGCCTATTGCTTCCGAAGCGACCGAGCGCGGCGACTGGTTACTGAGGCCGCGATGGGGCGATGGCGAGCGGGAGAACCGCCTGCTGAGATCCCTCGGTTTCTGAAAGGGCGTTGAGGGTACCGAGTTGGAGGCTTGTGACTGGATGCGTGCTGGATGATCGAGTGGAATGCCGGCCATCACTGGCGACGCGGCTCGAGGGCGGTAGCAATGTGCGGTGCGGCGGTGGTGTGTTTCTTGTGCGTGTCACGAGCACAGTCCCACTATGCTGTCGTTGCAGTCTACATGTACACTTCCCATTTGAGAAGGGCTGCGACGTGACCGCAGCAGAGCAAAGCAGTTGCTACCAGTCAGCGGCGAGGGTCTCGGTGCGTCGTGGGTCCTTCGACGTTATGCTCGTAATGAGTGTTGCAGTACAGCAGGTGCGTGTGGTGGTGTGCTGAGTGGTTTCAAGTGCTGCGCCGTGACTGCTTTCCGAGGTCTCGCGCGATGGCGATGCGTGGCAGCACAGAGGAATCGCGATGGTCAAGTCTGAACGTGCCGTGCTTTTCTTAGTGCAGTTGCACACAACGGGCAGTCAAAGCGCCAACGGCGGTCGTGTTTGATCTCGCCCCTTGTCCCTCAACACAAGACTCTTTCCCGCTTGCCAGCACTGCCGAACACCAAATCTAACGACTTTTCTCCAGGCGCGCTGTACTGTGCTAATGGTCGTGATGCTACTCGTCAGTCCACGCGTGTCGCAGCGGAGATTCGCAACGGTCCATCTACTAGCATCCCACAAGCACTAGGCACAGTGCTCCAACAACGGAGGTACACTCCAAGCTAATTGTGGCTTGCGCTTAGCGGCACTGTAGGAAGACATTACGGAGGTCCATTTCGACAAGCACATCGACCTCAATCATTGACTTCCGGCTGTTCGTACTACGCTGTGCCGTGGTGCGAGTACATCAAGACGCCCGTCATGCTATTCCAATGCTCACTGCTCATCATCGTGATCATCATCACCGTCAGTCATACCACTGAAGTTTACATCTCTTCTCTCCGCTTGTTAGCTGCTTTCGATTGCCGGAGACGCTTTTCGAGAGATACACCACCCACCACTCACTACGCAGGAACCACGGCCACCGTCATGCAGCTATCGTACTTCAGACAAACTCTGCCTCAGTGATGCACACCGCAATTTGTGCACCTCAAATGTGCCTTGCGCGCGTGGCTGCTGACTTGCATCTCGAATACGATTCAGCTGAAAGGGGCAACGCAGGCGGTACATCCGAGCTGACTGGTATGGTCTGACTTTGCACTATATCGAGGTATCCTTGACCACTTTGGTGACTTTGTGCAGGGCGACTCTCTTCTTGCAACAACCATTGATGTACGCAGTCCGCGAGAGCCAAGCTCCGCAAGGCTGGAGAAGACAGCCGTCACTATGGACGCTATTAGAACTTGCACAATGCCTGCAAGCTCTCCTTCGTCTTTCCATTGTACTCTTTGACGAGCTTCGACATGTCCTTGAACTGAGGAATCCCGGCGTCGCCCATGCACTCGTACAGGAAGCTTTCTGAGCTAGTCACGACAGCACCTTCAGCCCTCAGGCGATTCAAAGCTATGGGGATCTCCTGCGGATTACAGCTGGAGACGCCATCGGCAATGACATACACCTTGTGCCCTTCCCTCAACAGGTCCAATGTGGTCTGAGTAACGCAGATGTGTGATTCTATGCCAACGATCACACACTCTCGCTTCTCACTGCCGAGCTCTTTGAAAGCCTGCTGGACCTCCGGAGTCCACATCGAAAACGCGCTCTTGTCTGCATGGACCTTGGTCTGAATGCCACCAGGACTGTCCAACCCAAGCTCAGGGCATGTTTCACCTAGCTTGGCACGCAACTGTGTTGTTGCCAGAACAGGTATGTCGAGCGCCTTACTGGCGCTGAGCAGCTTGTTGGTGGTCGCAATCACCTTGTCATACTCGTATATCGCATTCCGAAACTTCTCCTGAAGGTCGCAAATGCTACCAAAGGACGTCAGGATTAACTCGGAGCAAGAGATTGAACAATGCCATACAAGAGAGTCGGTCTGACTAATAACACATCAGCCAAATGCCCTCTGCGCGGTAAGAACGACGCAAGTACCTAAACGACGCGCCGGACCCGCCATCCTGAACAACAAGCCGTCTTTACCTGGCTGTTATGTTTCACGTATCCTCGAACAAGTCGGCAGAACTTGAATAATTTCCAGGTGCACGAACGATGTCTGACATCACATCTTAAGTCGGCACATACATGTACAGTGCATGCCCGCGCGGTTGATCCCCACTTCCTTGCCCAGGCCCAGGCCTAGGCCCAGGCTCAGGCTCAAGCCGCTCCTTCCATGCGGCGTGGTGACGTCGACGCAACCCAAAATCCTTCCCGCAATTTCCAAAGCTGGGATACCATGTCTGGGCACACGTGCAAGCCACGCCAATGGCTAACACGAAAGCTGGCCACGATCGTGCCATCAGGCGTGCCAGGTGAGTAATGAATTCGAACTTTGCAGACCCATCAGGCGTCTGCCCCTTCACCAAGTCATCAGCCGGGTCGACCATAATACAGCACGAGGTCCTACTCGCTGTGTCGCCATCTTGACCCGCCATCATTGGTAGTGCACGGCTCGCAAGGGTCAAGCCTGACGGAGCCGCAGAATTCTGGTCAAAAAAGAGGTATCTTGATCCCCGACGAATGCCGTCCACGAATCCGATGTACGTGCCTGGGCACCGATAGGGTGGATCTACTAATGTTCTCCGCCAGGTGGCCGAGGAGAGAGTTTGAGCCTCAAGTACCCAGACACCGAGTCAGCCAACGCCGGTTAATTCCAAGTGCTTGCCCAACGCAGCTGCACAGTGTTCACGGCGATGGCCATCAAAATCCCGCCGCATTGTGTCCTAAGTGCACGAGACTGGCCAGGCGGTGAGGGAACTTCTCTTTCCCGTCTCTATCTCTCAATTCTCGTCGGCATAAATCACATTTAACAGACTTCTAGGTGATCTTGCACACTGGAATCCTCATCTGCAGTTTCGAAGTCAATGATAGGAGAGTGACCTTCTCCCTCATCTCGTCGTCTCACTTATGCTTTAGCGTGAACAGTGTACTGACATGGTGTTGTGTTCAACGACTTTATGAGTTGCTCTGGAAGTCTGCATGATAGTGGGCCCTTGATCCCCAGACCAACCTGAAGCACTTCTGGCCTCGTGATTACTTATCTTACCTGCTGTACTGCGGCCGCCTCGTGGTAAATGGCCTCTCATATGCTTGTGGATTCACCACATGCCGCTCCAGCTGCAGCTCGTTCAGGCCAGCTCGGCACGGGACTTTAAGAAGGCTGCCCGCTCACGAAATGAGCTAATCATTGGCTTCTTCTTACTGTTTTGGGTCGTGCTCATATCGCAAAAGGTCGCTGCCACAATGACTCCTCAACCACGTCACGTAGGCTCTGTGGAGTCTTCCAAAACTATCGCCCACAACATTCATACAGCGATCGACTCCAAGCGCTGCTGTACTGACCAAAGTCCATGTCCCGATCCTCATATTTTGCCCTACATTCGCAGAAGCAAAGGGACTATCCAAAGACAATCCAAGCCTGTTTAGACTCGTTGATGCTGGCGCATCGGGGGCAGAGCATGTCACGCCGATTGCGAGCACTGCGTCTAAGACCGTCTGGTTGAGCTGATGGGAGCAAATACACGATGCTGATGGCGCTCGTGTATCCAATATTGACGATGCTTCGGCGCCAATGGCGCAGGAGCCGCGCTGGCCAGAATCTTGCAGGACGTGGCATAGCTGACCAAATGGACTGGTTCATGCTGCAGGAAGCGCGGAGGGTGGGTGTCCATTCCTCAACCCAAACGAGTGTCCCGCCAGAGCAAAGACCGCCCGGCCAGAGACCGCATCGCGAAGGGCGATGTGGCCAGACACCAGGTGACGAAGGTTCTCGAATTGCCCACGCTGCTTGAGGTTCCCACGAACACACTTTAAGCCACGCACAACATCTTGTGCAACGTTCGAATACTCAAGAAAGGGAGCGGATCCCGGTCGGCATCATAATCATACTGCCTAGACAGAGCAGCGTGGTATCACAGAAAATGAAGAACGTCATTTCCAATATGAAAGTACAGTTGCACGATTTCGACGTGGCCATGTCCAAGCTCTTCAGCGACTCTGCTTCGGAGCTGCATTGGCTCCCAGTCACATCTGCCCGACCGACAGCCTCATGACCTACTTACGGCTGCATCAGCCTTAAGGCAGAATGTGTGAGAATAGAGCGCGCTCCCCTGGATTGTCTTTCACTGTGAGGAGCGATATCGATGGTTAGGACAGACTCAACGAGTTCAAGCTACACCTGTGTGACGTTCTTGGACCAGGCACCGGCGCCCTGTATGTATCTGCGAAGCCCGAACACAACAATGATGCGCCAACAGTTGAGGCCTTGAAAGCACCTCAGGGCCGACTCCCATCCGACGAGGCACTCATGGATTGACTGTCTCATGCACTGCGTCCGGAAGGCTCCACATCCCCACGGCCAGGTGAGACTACGACCATGACAGCACCAGCTGAAGCACCAGCGCCTGCTGCGTCAGATGCCAAGGGAACAGTGGCGCCACGTCGGAGGCTGCCGGAGTAGGGCGAGCATTGCCAGAGAGGGCATAGAGACGGACAGATTCATGGGGGGTGTCATCTCGACAACTACAATGGCTACCAAGGGTTAGAGCGGTGTTGTGCATGACATATACAACTCTAGCATCGTGAAGGCTCATGATCAGCATAATTCTTCATACTATATACTGAGCATGGGTCAGAATATGCCATACCGAAAGCACCGCAATTGCAGAGAAGTGCGATTTGACCGGGTTGGGGTGGTAGTGGCCGACTCGCCATGTAGCATCGGGACTCTTACCACTGACTGCTGCGTGCAGCGAAGAAAGGGATCGATATGAGGCTGGTGAGGTTGGATGTCGTCATTCAATCAGAGTGAGCTGTGATGCCTCCTCTGAGCACGATCTCTGTACGCCATCATCCTCCCTGATCACTACCACACGCTTCTGCTCCATCACGGATGCACGCTTCATCCCTCATGACCATCACGCTCTGCATATAACCCAAACGCCTTTCTCCCTCGTCGTCATCTTTTGCATTCATGCTCCATCACCCCAAATGCCAACCACACCCATCAGAAATCCTACACCAGCTACACCTGCCCTTGCAAACTCTAACATCTGCTGTTTCCGCGCCCTTCTCTCCACCTCCTCTCCATTCACATCCCCAACATCCTCAATCGCCACAGCGTGCTTCGTGCCCGAGTCCATCAAAAGGTTCAGGCCACCACTGATCGCCGCTACCGCACCGGTCCACAGGAGGTAAGGATGTCTGACTCGCGAGGACGAGAGGTAGAAAGCGAGGAAGAGCGATGCGGCGGATATGCTCGAGAGGGTTCGGACGTGGAGCGTTGCGAGACGGGTTGTTTGCGAGAGAGTGTAGGATGCAGGCTTCGCTGAGGGAAGCGTGAGGAGAGAGGGAAGAGATTGAGTGGAAAGTGTGTAGGATACGCCCTGGACTCGTGGTCAGTGGGACGGTTATCGCGTCTCCTGGCTGGAGCGCATACCGTTAGAAGTCCCAAGGATGTGACACCAATCACTTTGCAAAGCCCCACTGAGGATGGCATCTTGGTGACGTTGTTATCGTTGCACTGATTGGTAGGCGTTCTTCGTCAGGGCGATGCTCGTGTTCTCAGGATGAATTGTCCAAGATCAAATGGTATGGCGCATACGTTCCCGAGATGGAGGTCTCTGCTATCGACGATGGACTCGTCCCCGGAATCGTCCACCTGCAGATGCCACGCCCGCAGCTGGTCAGCGATCGAGTAGCTCTGGTGGGTACCTCGGACTCGGACCCCGGAACATCGACTCGTCCATTCGTGCTTACTGAACAACCGAACGACAGAGATACTTTCTGTGCACATCTACCGCCCGTAAGTAGGACTCGCCGTCCACTGCGTTTCTCTTTCGAGCTATCCTCGGCCTCATCTTGCCTTTCCCTGACATCAGCACCGCCAAATACCCGTACGGCCGTACAGCAAGTCAGTCAGACGAGCAGTCAACGATAATCATCTATAAGATCCCCATTAGTCCATTGCCATACGAGGACCTTCCACCTCTCGAAAGAATCAATCGTATCACCTTCCCCACACTATCGGCCATGCCCGTTCCCCGGGAAGAGTTCATTAGCGATGTCTGGCGCGACGGCATCTTCGAAGACAAAGTGCTCTTCTGCACCGGCGGCGCCGGCACAATCTGCTCAATCCAAGTGAGAGCATTCGTGGCTCTTGGTGGAAACGCCTACATCATCGGTCGCAATGTCGACAAGACCGAAAGAATGGCTAGAGACATCGAAACAGTCCGTCCCGGCTCTCGTTGCATCGGTCAAGGAAACGTCGATGTCAGGAACGCAGTTGCGTTGAAGGACGCCGCAGACAAATGCGCGAAGGAACTGGGCAGCATAGACTTTGCCATTGCGGGTGCGGCTGGCAACTTCCTGGCGCCGATCAGTCAATTGAGTTCGAATGCGTTCAGAACTGTGATGGAAATCGATACGTTGGGGTCGTACAACACTGCAAAAGCAGTGCTGCCATATCTCATTGAGTCGGCGAAGAAGTATGGCAACACTGGAAAGAGACAGCCTGGTGGCACTGGCGGCCGTATGATCTTCATCTCTGCAACATTCCACTTCAAAGGTTTCCCACTCCAGGCACATGTCGCTGCAGCGAAAGCAGCAGTGGATCAAATCAGCCATGCTGTAGCAATCGAATATGGACCGTACGGGATTACCAGTAATGTTGTGACGCCTGGTCCCATTGCGAATACGGAGGGAATGGAGAGGTTAGCGAAGCAGGATGCGGAGTCCGCAAAGCAGAGTAAGAAGGGGATTCCAGTGGGGCGATGGGGTGAAGTCAAGGAGATTGCAGATGCGACGGTGTACCTGTTCTCAGAAGCTGGATCGTATGTCAATGGGAACACCCTGGTTGTTGACGGAGGGCAGTGGAGGACGATGGGCACGTCGGAGGGAAAGGGATGGAAATATCCGGACTTCATCTTGTCTGGCGCGCCAGTGGATGGCGTGAAGAGTGGGAGGAGGACTGAAGGATCAAAATTGTAGCGCTATCTCAACCGCGCCATGTTCACTTCTTCCAAGCAGGACTATTTCCTAACAACGTCAGGCAGGCGTTTCCTTTAGCAAGGTTGTAGGGTCCGTAGGGGGAGAAGCGGTCAGTCTCGCGCGGCTGAACGCTGCGGGAGAACGCTGGAAATCTATGTCCATGTGGATCAGCATTCTGTCGCATAGCATATATATGATCTCCGGTGATTTTTGTACGGGCGCGTCACTTACAGTTTGCCAGAGTAAAGCCGACCCTTTGTTTGTTGTGGAGAATTGCCGTCTTCGAAGTTCCCTTTGTCGCGCGACCTCATACCGACAACACCATCATCGCAGCGCCTCGTGTCATGGTCCGCCGCCAGAATTACACACGAGCCAAGGCACGCGCCGCGAAGGCGTATCACGAGACGTTTGCCGAGCTGGCCAGTATGCTCAACGCGGTCGAGCACGAATGTGAGTAATGTTTACCCCGCCGGCTCCTAAGGTTCGAGGAGTCGTGCAGCCCCTCGCCAGCCACGCGAAACTCTATCCTGCGCACGCTTATCATTTTGTTTCGCGCTTTACACAACCTCACACAAACATCACCCACCACATATTGCTGACACCATGTCAGTGCCGCGCACACTCGAGGAGTGGCGCACACGCGCCAACAAAGCGGAAGAAGAGGCGACAGATCTCCACAATCTGGTCGCCGACCGTGACACCAAGATCGCAGAGCTCGAAGAAGAGCTCAGCACCACCGAGAGGGCGCTTCGCGCCAACACCGCCAATATCACCACTCTCCAGACCAACGAGTCGCAGGCGGGCACTGCCATTACCGCAGTGGAGACAGAGCTGGCGCAGGCACAGCAACAGATAGCGCAGCTAAAGGAGGCGCGCAAGCAAGCCAGCAAAGACGAGAAGACCAAGATAGAGCAGGCCCAGAATCTGACGAACAGCGCTTTCTCGGACGTGACCGCTCTCGAAGCAAAGGTCGAAACCCTCGAAAAAGAGCGCGACGAAGCTGTCGCAACGAGTGCCGCCCACGACGAATTTTTGAAGCTCTCGCAAGAGAGATTCGCACAACACGCCATTGACGATCCCTCCGAACTCTTGGAACTCATCATCGCGGAAGTGGCACCGGTACTACGCGAGCAAGATCTCGACGTGAACCCACAGAACATCCTCGGCCAGTTCCTGCGCTCTCAACATGCCAACGACGTCGACCGCTGCGAATCCGACCTCAGCAGTGACCAACAAGCACTCCACCGCAAGGACTCCCACCACCTCAGCAATGCCCGAAAGGTGTCTCTCCACCACGAGCTCGCGGATGTGGCACCTGAAGAGGTCGAGGATCATCCAGAAACCGCATATCTGTTTCGAGACACAGGAGATGAGCTCTATCCTGCAGGCGAAGAGTTTGGCGAAACCCCACTGACAAACACGTCTGACTCGCACATGTCTGTACCGCAACAAAGTGCACCGCTTGCCACAGAAATGTCATCGCGCGACTACAAGCTGGAGCAAGTGGAGATCAAACATTCCGTGTTGATGCACGCCCACGCCGAGCTCATGAAGAAGCATGCGCAATTGGGCCTTGACCACGCGAGCTTGAGCAAAGCTCATGGGAAATTGATCAAGGACAATGCCGACCTGACGAAAGCTCACGAAAAGTTGCAAACGGAAGAGGTCGGACGTAATGAAGTCCAGGCCGAAACGATGAAGAGATCCGGCCAAATTGCGAGGGATTTTAGAGCAGCCAAGGAACGCCATGCTGAGACGGAGAGCACGATGAGAACTCTGACAGCCAACCTTGAGGCGAAGATCAAGACCTTGGAGGGTGACGTCGAGCGACTGGAAGAGAAGAATGCCCAGACCGAGAAGAAGCTTCAAGATATGGAGAAGAAGCGTGACGATACTCAGGAGGAGCGTGATGAGCTGTTCCAACGCAAGGCGACAAAGGCTCAGATCACTACTGCTGATCACTACATGGCTGAGATCGATTTGCTCCGCAAAGACAAGGCAGAGGCGATTGAAGTGCTCAAAGGCAAGGACGCGGAGATCGCGAAAGTCCGCCGCGAGGTCATGCTACTCAAGCAGCAACGCGATCATCTGGACTTCCTGACAAACAATCTCTCCAACGACAAGGAGGCTCTTGCGGAGTCTGTTGAGGAGCAAAAGAATGCAAACCGAATCAAATTCGATGCACTCAACATGGAGACCGTCGCTCTTCGCAAGCGAAACACAGCGCTCACCAAGAAGCTTGATGCCACGACAGCAACCACAAAGCACGGCGCCATCACGGAGTCTCATCCGGACAAGGCAAGCTTCTGGCAGAATCTCACCCAGCTGCCGTGGTGGATGAAAGCAATCTTCCTACTGCTGATGTCACTTTACGCCTGTCTCTTTTTCGCTGCCTACCGAGAGCGCAAGAAGTGGCTCGATGCCAACGATCTCTCTTGGGAGGTTACGCCGTACGACTTGGGACGTGGCTACAGCTACGGTACCGGGTACAACTACGATTATGGTGGCGGCTACTCGACCAATTCATTCGTACGCTGGGTCGCCGATGACGTGCTCAAGCTTACGCGCGCGCCGTACGGTTAACGACGACGATTACTTTACAGCGACAGCGCCTGTGCGGCAGCGCCAGAGGCGCATGGCCGGCTTGATGGGTTTGGTGTCTTTGCATCGGGAAGCGTGGCGTTTGGGAATGAGACGATCACGAAGGAACGAGAGATACCC